>LGAG01000970.1:66348-84996 GCA_001278395.1 Lerema accius | reverse complement strand
TTTCGTATTTTTCTGTTTTTGAAATTGGTTTAATTTTTTTAAATTATAATTTTATTCACTAATCTGAGACACAATAATATGGACACCGCTAGTGACACTACGCGATGCAAAGGGGGACTGCGCTGAAAACCAGCAGCCGTGGGTCCTAGCGCTCCATGGCACAGGCTGAGCGCAGTCCTTTTTCGCCGTGGGATTTATTTTTTTATTTTATTTATTTTATGTTAGTAAAATTGTTTTAAGTTAATTTGGTTTAGTTTTAAGTTATATTTTGAATTGTTCTTTTGTTTTTTTTTTTGTTGTACCTACCACGGCGAAATAAACGTTTCTTTCTTTCTTTCTTTCTATATAGCTGGTTCAATATAAACCTTTAGATAAATAGCAGTTGTAAGTTTTAATTATTATTTGACGATAAACAAACGACATTCCGGAACTAAAAGTATTATTTCAACAACGTTCCCATGAAGTCGTATCATGAACTTGTAAATATTCATAAAGTAATAGTCGTATTTACTCAGAAATCCATCACGATTCTATGAGATCCTGAAAGGCGTAATCTTGAAGGTAAATGTTGATAAAACATAAACGTGACAATCGACGGTCCGTATGGTGCAATGATTACCATTCTAGATAGCCATTCTACTAGTACTTATGGTTGGAAAAAATAATACAATTTTTTTAATGATTTGAATGAATGAACTGTTCTCTTCTGGATAGAAACGAGCTGATAGGAATGAATGAATAGAATAATTCAATCAAATTTCTCTCCATGGTTATGTGTGTTCTTATCTTTGTATTGTCTATGGCTCACACGCAGGGAATCGTAGCTTACATGACCTATGCATGGACGTTACCAGTCTGTCAGTCTAGAGGAGGGAATCAAATGTCCAAATAAGCCGATGAAAAAGGCAAAGACGATAGGAAAAGGAAAATTAAAGGTAGGTTTCTGTGCGTATTACTAACTATACCTCGTTTTTTTCGTCGTGATTTAAAAGGTAAAAATCTTTTCACTACTTTTATTCATTTCATTAATTTAAAAAAATATTTACAAGTATACAGAAATTTATTTTAACATTACATTATTGTTTATTCTTTAATTTTTTTTATTTGTGCCTGTCTTATTTTTAAATCGATAATCACATAAAAAAGACACTGTTAGACTGTTTACCTTTTAAATCACGACGAAAAAAAAACGAGGTCTACAAATTAGTGGAGAGAGGGTCGGGTTAGTGGGGGGTCTGTATTTCAATCGTAGTCCGAGCTAGTGTGAATAATAAGTATGAATGAGTGCGTTCTATTACTTTTATTTTTATGCAAAGGGATTTCGCGATTGCAATCACTACCTAGTTACCTGTTATCGCATGACCTCAGTGAATTCCATTTGATTGAGCGAAACTCCATAAAATCGTTGCAGCGTAAGAGAACGTGCCGTATCAACACGAAGTATTGCTGGTAATGAGTTATGTTGTGAGCTATTCTAGCTATTTACAGGTTCTGAACTCAGTCAAGTGTTATGCGTGACCTGGCCCTGTGGCTAACACATTTTCTCTAAGCGTTGATGGTGAATTTCATTTCATACCCTCAAAATTTTAGGGCAATGACATTTGTGACACAAAAGATGAATAGTGAAAATAATTTTAAAATGTAATAAATTAGGTCTTACTTATAACTAGTAGTCAATAATAAAAAAACAAACACCCGACTACAAAATATAAAGGAGTGAGGTATACAATTTTATAGCCTGGATTAACAATGATTACGCTCACAATAGAAAAGAAGTCAACGACACCTCCTACGTTGAAATTCGTCAAGGGATCTAGGCAGTAGAGTATGCCAAAAAATTGTGTGAAAGAAGTAACCATACATACAATAATATATACAATAATACATACAATAATATACACACACACTTTACCTTCCTTCAGGCAACTACATACATAATAATATTAATTTAAGAACAGTCTAAGTTTAGGGCGGGAACCGCATACCATCACTAATTCGCAACGTTATCAGTGGTTTGACCTTTCCGTCTTTACTGACTAGACGTAATTTATTATTTTAACACAAACTCCGCGGGTTATAATAGTTAAATTAATTATAATTAAAGGCTTCGACTACAATGACATTTTAAATAATGACTCAGTTATGTATTATGTTGAAATAGCTTATCCATATAAATTTTGGGCACCTTTTTAAGGATAAGGCCAATAGGTACCTACTGGCTAGAGATTCGGCATAGTTAAAGTTTATTCATGAAGAAGAATCGCTGCTTCAATAGCACGATTCGGTTACCGTGTGACGTCACAATGTCAAATATACATAATTAATTTATCATAGACATTTAGAATAGTCTTCTCTATTATTGTTTTATGTATCTCTTAGTTGTTAAATGTGCTAATAATAATACACGTTTCCGTAAGAGATATCGTAAATATAAATACCTAAAAAGTTATGTCACTATTTACAAGTCCATAAATAAAGTTATTACTTATAATTTACATCTACCTACATCATAAAATAAAATTACAGTATCTGTTTGTAATACTAAAATAACCGCCATTTACTTAATGCATACTTTATGAACGTATAATATAATATACACGATTCATATACGGAAATAACATTTTTTACAATTTTTGTCTGTCTGTTTATTCCGGCTAATGTCTAGGACAGCTGGACCGATTTTAACGGGACTTTGACTAGTAGATAGCTAATGTAATAAGGAGTAACTGTGGCTACTTTTTCTGTTATGATTATTTTCATTTTGACTAAGTTTCCCGAAGCGAGGGCGCATTAACTAGTTTACAATATGGCACTGTACGCATAGTATGTAATAGATACATTTATAAATCATATAACATAGTACGGCTATAAGTCATTGTCGATAGATCATAGTCTGAAGTGCTTCGGAACAAAGTGTGCATTGGCCTTGTATTCATATCAAACAAAGATTGTGAATAAATAAACATGCAATTGACTGGATGCATTGCACAATTAATATACCTACATATAGTGTGTATGCATGTAAATTTGCTTTTAATTCATTAATATAGCCCAATATGGAGTTGGGTAGTACCCAAGTTTTAAAGTTTTTTACGCCGCCCAATGGCTGTCAACATGATTTATCGATTCTCATCTAACGATAACAATCGACATCGACGACTTAACGTGTCCTTCGAAGCACGGAAATGCTCAATTTTGCCACTAGCGGTCACCCATCCACTTTCCGACCGCGCCCGCAGTAGCTTAACGTCCTCGACTACTGCCGTGGGGCTATGAATGCTTCAAATAGAATAATAGTCTCAATGTTAGTCAGTTTTGAGTATTACAAAACAGGTTTCAACCTGCCCCAAGGCTTGCATTGCTTAAATCCTAAATCCTAATCTTGTTTTGAGGCGTCATACCGAGAATATATTATTTACAATGTTATAATACTAGCTAGCATTGAATGGGTTAGCTGTAATGTTAACTTTGAAGATTAAACTAGATAAGGACTCTGTAATATTTGTAACTTTTGTAAATCAATCAAATTGAACTACGCGCCCTCTAGATGATACAAAAGTGTAACTAAACTGATACTCAATAATGATACCATGTTGGGTATCAAATATTAAGGATAGATAAAAAAAAAACAAAAAATAAATATATTATGCTAGCTTGCATGTCATACTTTTTAAGGCTTGATTTTTCAATAAATAATTTGACTTATCAAAGCTTTAAATATTAAAAAAAATATTAAAAAAAAATGCATCAAACTTCTTACTTTCTCACTCGCATATAATTTAACTACACATACAACTTCTTTAATTGCCAATACCAATTTCAGTTTATCTCAGAGTTATTATTATTAGATAAGCAATGATAAAAACAAACAATTTTGATTGTTATGCAAGATCTCGATACGGATGTTGGGCACTATAATTGCATAATAGCTATCCTTGACCTATACGATCCACGCGGACTGCCCGAAATAATTGATCGCATCCTTTTTGCTGACGGTACGCCTATTTATGGGTCGCTGAATATTTAAAGTATCTGATCTGAATTAAATTAACTTATGCTAATGAGACAGATTTGTATGTAATGTAAGTAAGTAAGTAAGCGCTGTTTAGAGGATGCCATGAGACAACGATATATACCTAATATCTTCCACTCTGTATAGGATGTTAGGTTCTGTATAGGACCCACAAACATCCAAACTTCCAAATATCCAAACATTCAAAGATCTTTACAAACTTTCACATTTATAATATTAGTAGGATAGTATTCATTTAGATTGTAGCGCGTGCAAAACAAATAGACATACATACATAAACTCGAAAAATATTTCCCGCCTGCGGCAATCGGGTACAAAGTAAAATGATAATGAAATAATCAATTTGATAGGATAATATAGATTGTAAATATATGGGAACGATGCACTTGAGTGGACTTTTAACTCAATAAAGATTTGTTACATACGCCGGAAATAGGGTTGCCAAAAAAGAAAAATGGGAAAAAAATGTATAAAAAATAATTGCATTAGATATATAAAAATATTGTGATAATTATGAAATACTTGTAAGAGTAAAAAAGATGTGATATAATCTAAAGAAGTTTCACTGCTTACGTGTAATCACGCACATTTATTAAAGTGCCTAAATAATTATTATTCAATGTTTGTAACGGATTTTATTATATTGTTTTTTGTAATAATAATATAACTGTGTTATTAAAAATATTGCGCACACAATCCTGATAAACCTGTAACTTTAGCACAATAATACTAAAATATTATTTTATAAACAACTTCTGTGGAAAAACCTATTTAACTTATCGTTCGATAATATCTTTTACTATCCATTTTTTTATTTTTTTATGCTTGACTAATTATCAAAATCAAAGCAACAAATTAAGATTTTGTGTTGAAATACCTAAAAGTCATTTTTAATGCTAATACATGTCATAGATAAAGATTTTTTTTCTAATATTAGAGAAGGCGAATTTGCAATCATTTCTTTCTATTTGGCTGAGAATGCGTCGGAAATCCTTTTACGTTATCTACGTAACTCATAAAAAATAAAGCTATAGAAAAGTTTCAAAAAATATTTTGACAACCCTAATTCAATGCGTACCTACGAACATGGCGTTGTTCCAGTCAGTTCTCGGAATTAGAACAATATTCACTAGGTATATGAGGAAAATGTCCTATAACTGACCGAATAACTTGGAAAATAATATATGGGTACATTGTATTCTTTGACGAATGGTGAGACTACCAACTTTATGCTTCTTAAACCAGCCATTTGTATACGTTTGGGTGTTTACTGTTCATTGTGTGTTTAAAAATGTATTTTCCAGAGCATTTGTATTAATAAGCTACTACATACTTGCTTTGGTGAAGGAAAACACCAAAAGAATCGTGAGGAAACTTGCACCTTTGAGTTTCCCATAATGTTCTCAAAGGTAGATAAAAGTCTCAAAGGCCTGACAATCCGCACTTGCTGCGTGGTAGACTATAGCTTGTGAATGTGAGCTGTAGTGAAAAAAGATCTTAGCCCAGCATTGCGACAATTATGGGTCCTGACAGCTCACACACATGAAGTCAATACCTACGTAAAATATTTTTTTTCCATTCCTTCGTCTTTTTTACGCACTTTAAGCCATTTATTTCCTACACCCTAAGCCATGAGTGTCAGTACTGTAATACTTGAACATTCAGTACCATTCTAATTTTAAATTTCCCAACATTTAAAAGCACACATCGCACAATAACAGTTCAATTTCACGATCGGTAGCTAAAAGACCGGAACCGGATGTGCCGCGTCAACGGACATAGTGAATATGTCCAACAGATAATAAAACCTATTCAAAACGACAGTGAATACAGTTGTATAATGTGTCATGTTCTTGTATACGACGGAATAGTAATATACAATGTGTTTTAATGGTTTGAAAGTTTGTTTTAAAATAAGTGTTTAAGTGGTAGTTTAAGAAAACTTTTAGTCGAGAAGCTAAGGATAACTCATGAATATTATCTCGTAAATTAAATTTGAATTTCCAGTGACTTTTGTACTGGGATTAAATAAGGAAAAATTATCGAGAAAGACAAAATCGCTGTTTTAAAATTAGAATGTTCATAAACTAAAAACGATAGTTGTTTAACAAACACTTTAAATTTGACCGCAATATACGTAATTTTCAAGACATTATACAATAAAATCATGCATCGGACGCCGGACTCAAACTATGACATGTATAATTTTCGAATTACGTAACATGTTCATACAAAACTTTACTTCAGTCGACAGAACTTTCACTGAATTACGTCAGCAATTGTTTACGGGCTTTATATCAAAGCTTGGCTTACGTTGAGATTGAGAAAAAGATATCCACGTATTTCAAACATTATATGTACCTATATGTTCACATTTCGCAGCCTAAATGAACAACATCCAAATTGAATTATTATTGTCAATTTATCACAATACAGATATTGAATTGTTATTTCTAATGTCTCTATATGTCTGACTTACGTAATGGCTGTGAGATTGGTTGTTTTTATGGGGTATTTAACCTAACATTGGTACCTACTATGCTAGATTTTCATTCGAGTACAATTTTTTACCCGTCTAATTTCTAACCATAAATTTTTCCTACAGGTCTTGATTACTAGCTTAGTGTGAACAAAAGTATTGCTTTCATATGAAAAATAAATCATAATCTAAAATTTCTGCGTTTTATTATTAATTTATCTTTGTTACAGTACTTGGCTAATCAGACTTATGTTAGCGAACTTTAAATGATTAAATAGGGACTTTCCTATTTCACTTTCAATATTGTTTTCAAAGATTACCTATTATTATATATTATTTACCTCTATGCAAATTATTGTTAGCTTCAATGTATTGTATATTACCCGGTGGCTATATTTAGATTCTTCTATAGAAGCTACCAGATAATTACTGTAAGATCCAGTAAAAACTACCACAAATACTACATCACAAAGTGCCGACTTCTTAATTTTTTTGTATAAATCTTGCCATTATTTCATCAGCAGTATTGAGTAACTATTAGATGAACATTAAAATTGTTTGCAATGCAAACGATTCTTGTAAGACCCGGAACTAAACATAGGTAGGTAATTCAAAACCCATTGTTGGTTTCATAATGGAATTTAATGTTTGTATAAACATCAATGGATAGAATTAAAAATTATGCAGATATTTCAAATCAATTTCGGTGAAACAAATCTTTGGCTCGTTAACATCTTTATTCAATCAATTGTATATTATTGTTTTTTGTGTTTTAGTTAGGTATGTTTTGTTGTTTTAGAATTTATTGTACACTAGTCGACGCCCGCGGATAAGTAGTTATAATAATATTGGATATATCCCAAAGGAACCTATAATCACGATAAAATCTATCCTATGTCCTAGTCCTAGATGCAAACTGTCTGTGTACCAAATTTTAGCTTCATCCGTTTAACGGTTAGAGCGTGAAGGACCTACAAACATCCAAACATCCTTACAAACTTTCACATTTATAATATTAGTAGGAATAAAGGCTTCTTTTAGTATGGTAGAACTCTTAGTTTTCCACGTAAGGCAATTCTGCTCTTAAAATTTTCTTGAATCTTTAGTGAAAACTTTACTTAATATTACCTACACAAATTTTTGACAACGCTTGACATTCTAGACTTCAAAAAGTTATTCAGAAATTATGAAAAATGGATTCTACAATTTGTTTAGAAGTTGGTGCATATTAAAAAGCCCTCAAATATGAAACTACCGATTTCAAATTTTATTTTTCGTTGGCTTAATTTTTACACAATTATCTGCATTTTGTGGCTTTAATTCTGCTATAAATAACTCCTATAACGATATACTTTCAACAAAACAACAAATATTACATCACCGTTCTATCGCTGTAACACTAATGAATTCTCTTTGAACACATTCACCTCAAATCTCTGCTAAAAAGTGTAGTGTGGGAAGCGAAATGATCGCCCGATGATTTATAAACCATTTTGTTTGAATTGCGGAAGAGTTGGATAACTATAAGTGTGAGAAGTAAGAAAATGAATTATTCTTATTCTACTAATACTTCTAATATTATAGATGTGAAAGTTTGTGAAGATGTTTGGATGTTTGTAAGCCCTTCACGCTTTAACCGTTGAACGAATCAAGCTGAAACTTGGCACACAGGTAGTTCGCATCCAGGAGTAGGACTTTCCCGACAAAGTACTCTGTGATCCCGATTATAAATTCCCCTGGAATGAATCCAAATCCGCAGGCAACGTCTAGTGTACAATAAAAAATAGTATTGCATACTCTTCTGGCTTACGAATATTGTATTTTATGGGCCTTTTATGAGGAGTATCTAATCTTCATAAGCTTCCGGGTTATCCGAACTGGTTATATGACATGAAAATGATCCAATTGGCATCTTTTTTCTAAAGAGTAGGTACGAAGGAGCAAATAATGATTATACATTCGATCACTACTAAAATAATAATTATAGGTCCTTATATAGAAAAAAAGATACATGCAATGTAGCGCGGAATATTTTCTTGGTTGTTTACTAAAGATGTAACGCATCAATAGTATAAAATGTTATTGAGCTGGCTCATGTTTTTACCATACAATATAGAGATGCAACATCGCCTCTAATCTAGAATTAGCATTTTTATTAAGGTTTCGCACTTAAAAGACCTTTCCAGTGAAGTTTGGTCATTTATTTTATCAGTCGGTATTTTTGGTCAAAAAAAACGCGATATATTTTCATTACTTTTGAAGTCCTTTTTATCACTTTTTTTCTTTTTCTTTATTTTTATCACAATCTGCAGCAATGTTATGGTATTTTCAATCTGACTTCATTCATTGAAGGAAATACTTGAATTTTATTTTTTAAATTTACAATACCTTTAATGACGTAAGTTTGTAGTATCAGATACAGCATATCGTATCATATCGAATCCATAAAAGTAAAAATGTACCTGAAACAAAGTAGAATTTTATTATTAATTTTTGTATGATTTCTCAAAAATAATTAATTGATTCTTTCTTTACCTAACAAAGGGGTGGTTCAAGTATTACGTAACTCACTCTGGAGAGAGGGGGAGTTTTTGTAAAATGTTATAATGCGTTACATTTCAAACAACGCGTTACGAAACAATATTTTTTTATTACAAAAAAAACTAGGAAATATAATTTTCTAACTCTGCAAAATGGCAAAATTTTAATAGAAAGTCATATGTTATACAATGTTTAGGTGTGGAGAGGGTACAGAAAAACGATACGGCATATTACAATTCGAAAATGTTCAAAAATTGTAATACATGAACTCACCCAAAGGTAAAGAAAGATATTAATTACACACATAAACAAAAGGTATAAGAAAATATGAGCCAAGTTCTAAAGAGTATTGTCATGAACATGCCCACGTGAATCCTCTTCAAGCGAGTTCCTTGATCTATACTAATAATAAAAAGTTGAAGAGTTATTTAGTTTGTTTGTTTGTTTGAACGCACTAATCTCAGCAACTACTGGAGCGATTTGAAAATTTCTTTTAGAGTAAGATAGTTCATTTCGAGGAAGGCTCTATAACAATACGCTAAGATCTATTCATCTTAGAGGAGTAGCATTAAAAACATTGCGAAAACGGCAAAATTACGCGGGCGGTGCCGCTGGCGGTTGCTAGTCTAAATATAATTTAAGTCGAAAGCTGTCTTGCATGCAAATTGCATTGTAATTCATAAGACAAAGCTACGCTCTGTCGCCAGCATCACGCACGTCTGACGCAACTATGCGTAGGCGCGTATGACAGGGTATTTGCACCAGTAATGGGCATCTGTATATCTCATTTTTTTCATCGTGATTAAAAAAGTAAACAATCTTACAGTGTATTTTTTGTAATTATCGATTTAAAAATAAGACAGACACAAATAAAAAAAATAAAGAATAAAAATAATTTAATGTTAAAATAAATTTCTGTGTACTTGCTTCTAAATATGTTTTTAAATTAATGAAATAAATAAAAGTAGTGCGAAGATTGTTTATTTTGAAATCACGGCGAAAAAAACGAGGTATATTTTTTTTAATGAAAATATCTAAGAAAATAGTAGATGAGACGTCAATAATGCCAGACTGAAGAACTTGCTTGCTAAGAAATAATATGTAGATAAGAAAAAAGACAGATCAGTTTTACACAGACACAGATACCAATAAATTTTGAAATGAGTAATGTATTTGAGTGTTAATCACAAACACCTAAAGCTACACAACTACTTTAATAGCTACAATAAATTGATTTTGAATTACTGTTGAATATCAAGCGGTTATTATGAAATACAGCGTACAGTTCAGTAAAATTTTACAGAAATCATCGAGATATTGCAAAAGTAATGCTAATCATTTCCTAATTAGGTATTTTTCTCGAATCAGCTTCATGGCAAAATTATCTTCGCAATCAGATTATTGGTAAACGAAGTAAAAAACCGGTTCGTCGCAAGTGACGATTCAATCCAAGTTTAATGATCATAATTTATTTTCGGAGAACTTGAATTTTAATACTGCAATACTTAACAAAGTGCCCGCCTTCGTCTCGCTTCGGTAAATCTTTTATCATTTCTTTAAAATAAATAAAATACACACGCATTCAAATAAAGAACAGAAATTTACATTCTTCATTAAAATTTCTGCCCCACAGGGAATCGAACCCAGGACACATTAACGGCGATCATGATAACCATTGCCACACCGTCGCCGTCGCCCTAATGTTTGTATTCGCAACGCAAACTATAGGTACAATTTCAAACAATGCCAATTGACTAATGTGTTGTACAAACATTCCTAGATAGAGTAACTGGTTGATATTTAACGAGTTATACTAATCTTAGTAGTCTTACTAATCGTGTGAAGATGTGGACATAGTAGATAATAAATCGTTTTTATTTTATTTATTATGCGCGACTACGTCGTCTCGTTAGAGAACTTTAAATATAACAAAAATAAATATAAGTACAAACAAGCAATTTAAACACAAATCAGCTAATTTGGAAGAGCCAGAATGCTATTCAAACAGTACGTTTTGTTTAGGAAAACGTTTTTGTTACCGCGAAATAACAGTTACAAATACACCGAAGCGAAGCGAGTTCTGGTCCACTAGTACTTAATATGCCAAACAAAATCAATAAAAATAATTAATTAAAAGATGCATTTAACAATATTTACGTAAACATGGGCTTCGCTTACTTTTGCTGACAAGAGGACGGAGGGGTAATTCATTATGATAAATCTGCTTGTGTAATAATTCATAGCCCTTTTTTTGTTTTTCTATTAATGATTACTAAATATACATAAACGCTAACTCACTCATACCCCCCACAGTAGGATTCCCTGTATCGCGGGTGGCATGGACAACATAAATAACATCACTGACACCCATGACCCGAGACCAAAATCTATCTGTCACATAAATATCTACCCCGGCCGGGAATCGAACCCGGGACCCCTCGCTTCGCAGGCAGGGTCACTACCAACTAGGCTACGGGGTCGTCTAAATTATTAGTTTATTATAAAATTTTAAAATTATAAGCTAAGCTTTAAATCGTCCGCTTTACATACAATACAACTCTTGGCTGTCTTAAACCAATTTCGTTGCATTAATAAACCGATTATCTTAATATCACTGCATGCAACAGTGTGAAGGCTGTAATTTAAGAATATCTAATTTGAATATGATCCATGTACAAATACGTATTGCATGCATACTTGTGATCCAGTTTAGATGATCGTTAGTGAATGTGGACTGCTGATGAAATATACTCGCCGAAGTAACAGGGTTGCCTCCTTGTGTTTTGAAGTTATTTTTAACTAGTGTTTTATCTTTTTTATTTAAGGGTTTAACTTTCAAAACTGTTTTAAGAGTAAATGGAGTACATACGCAAGGAAGAAAAAACTAATTATCCGTTGTTCTGTGCACGTATGAGTTTGAGATTTTGCACATTTGAAGCTTATATGAGCTTATAGGAGAAGATATGCTTTAAGCTAAATTTTATGCATAGTACGAGTATTATTATGTGTATTATAATTATTATGCATAATATAATTTAGAGAATATGCAAAAACTAAAATAAATGGCACTGTAATGTATGTATTTCATAATACCGATACTCAAGATTCTAATCTATGCCTATAAATAATTAATTATGGTTCAATTTTGATCAGAGGGGTCCTTCAGTATATAAAAACAATTTGTTTAAAGTTTGAATTATAATCAGAATTGTTTTATTAAAATCGGAAACAAATGTCAATTTTTGATGTCTAATTTTAAGTTTGATCATAATTATTACGAATGACAAAATAATATAACAATTAGGTAAGTTTAACGTAACTTAGAAGCGAAGAATTTTCAAATTGAGAAATACGGTTTGTGCACCCATAATAACAGTTAACGATATCCTTATAATTCAAATGGCAAACGAATTAGTGTCGAATTCGCGACGTGTTAACTATTACCTCAGTAGATTTACACTGCATGCTAAGTACACGCGAATCTTTGGCATGCTGTTACAAATTGCGCAATGGACTATATGCATGGTTGTGACATAGTTGCTAAATGCGATACGATATGACACCATTATATGCTAAATAGTTTAGTGGTACTTGTCCTCGCTTTGCCTTGAGTCTTAATTCATTATTCGTTATTATTCATTTTGGACCAAAGTAACAATATTTACTAGATAGATATTAATAGCGCTCTTAAATAAATTGATCTTAAAATTAAGCTCATTAGGGTCCATTATACAACAAACATTTATATGTCACATAAATATCTGTCTTGCCCAAGAATCGAACCCGGGACTCGCTTTGCAGGCGGTGTGCTAACTATGCTATGGGGTCATCAAAAAATATAAGTGTCGAAGTTTACCCCCTATACACAAACTCGCTTACAAAGATTAACTCTATTAAGATTACTAACTAACTAACTAAGAGTAGTTACGAAATACTTTTACTACGTTATAGATTAAACAATTAAAAGAAATAATAACATAATAGACTTTGCATTAATTGTTAACAAAAAACAATCGAATCGTAAATAACAATAACCTCTGGAGGTTCTATTATCAAAGCTTATCAAAGTTATACAATGTTATACAATATTATACAACGACATCGGGGTGTTAATTCTCACGCTAACAGGTCTGAAGGCGTAATCGAGGTCGGTTGTCAATGTCGATTATTGTTTAAGAGGGTATGATGCTGGTAGAAGCTAGCTACTTTTACAATCAATTACACATGTAATTTATTAACGGAGACAGCGGTAGCCATTGGTCGTGGGAATTAACTGGAGTGGTGTAAGGTTACTAGTAATCTAATATTATTAATTAAGATGTAATGTTTTTGTACATTTTTTGCTGTGCAATGAGTCATAGTAAGTTGGCTGCTAAATAATTGAGCCCTTGTAAAGGTTAAGCATTTATAGTATTAGACGAAAAGAATGACCTATGGTTAATGTCATCGGGCATTCATAAATCCTTAAGCTTCGCTGTCCCACTGCTGGGCTTAGGTTTCCTGTCAGTCTGAAAAGTACAGGCTATAATCCTAAACGCTGGCAAAGTGCCGATTAGCAGACCTTACACATGGTTTTCTCACGATGTTTTCCTTCAAGAAGCAAGTGAAAATTCGTTTCTAATATTTACACACATTTTTTTAATTAGAGGTACCTGCCTGGTTGGAACTCAGGACCTCTTGTTCGGGAGACCAACAATCAAACCGCTAAGATAATTATCTGTCTATCATACGTGATTACAGTGTTCTAATTAATTCAAATTGAATAATTATGCAATTAGAAGCTTGTAGAATGACACTTAATAGATTACTCTCACATCCTGACATTTGTGGCAAATCCGTTTGGAATTGCCGTTTTATAAATCCTTTGCGCTCATTAGATAAGGTTTCTAACCAATTCTCAGAAGTATACTTTAAGCAGATCGATGCAGTTAGTTTAAGTATGGCCTTAGGTTTTCTAATCATGTGGGCTAGGCACTTGTCTATTTAAAGGTATTTCAGTAATTCTTAATGAGTCAGAAGGGATTTTTAGACGAAATTTTGGTGTAGAAATGTTTTTTTTTTTTTTTTGGAGTTTGGAAAAAACGATTTAACATTAGTTACGAAGATATTATTTAATTACGCAAATTCTTCTTCATTATAATTATTTTAGCACTTTTTACTCGATACACACAAAGTCAGCTAAGCCAGACAAAAAAAATATGCTACCATAATTGCCAAAAAATATTGCAATCCTGCGAATAGCGCGTGAAATAAATCCAAACATCCAAATATCCAGACATCCATCCAAAATGTCACATTTAAAACAATAGTTACAACGTAAACGTAAACGTTGTAACTAATGCGTAACGTAAACGTTGTAACTAATGCGTAACGTAAACGTTGTAACTAATGCGTAACGTAAACGTTGTAACTATACTAAAATAGTATTAGTAAGATCTAGATCCGACTATCTCGTAGGTGCGGTATGTAAGAGTAACAGGTCGTAAAGGTACTTAGACTTAGAAGGGCCTAAGCTCTGCCATATGTGACCTCGATACGTCAGTTTGGTCCTGCGGAACCGGTTGTGTGGTTTACTGGGTAACCATTTGTGTATGACTCCAATGTTTTTGCATGATGACTGCATATCGGTCACTTTGATGCTAAATGACATTTGAAGGTCGAACGAAGTAAGGACGCTGTGCTTCAAGTTTAAAGGATCAGAGTTAATTGGTTTTAATAATTAATTATTAAAGTAATAATTATATTTTTATAAATATATCGTTGTCCTCTATTGGCCTTTAACAAACATTAAGTTTAAAAATGTTAATATTTTTTCCTTAATTAATTAAAACCCATATTCACCCATTAATTTACATGAGATCTTAAAATAAAGGGTGTACGTTAAACTAAACAGAAAGTCTATTTAAAAAATAATAGTTAATAGTTATGTACAAAGTATCTGTGTACCTAATACTTATTTACTTTTATTACATTTTCAGTGCATAGAATAAATCTATGTTATAATGACCAAGTCATTATATAACTTTGTTCTTATCAACAAAAATGTTATGAAACAAAACAAGAAAATATCACGGTATAGTGTTAATTGACATTTAGTACGATACACAGTATCACTAAAATAATATTAACCTCAAGAGGTTTCACAAGGTTTATAATAGTAGTCATATTATCACAAATACAAAATAAGGTCAAATATCCACCTTCGTTCAATTACATAAGGCTTATATTTAATTGCTTTGTTTAACACATATTTCTTTCCCTAATTACAGGGAACTATCGAGGTGAAGTATCTAGTACTCGGTATCTAGTATCTATGGATCATTCTAGTAATACATAACGCAATTTTAGGAAGGGGGGTTTAAAATAGTTGGTAACATTATTTTTTATTTAAAAAAACTAGGTTATATTATACAGGGTTAATTTTAATTAGCGCATCACCTATTGCAGGCAGCTTCTCCACATCAATTCCAACGACATTTGTTCTACGACACTCCCCTAGCAATGCTGAGGCAATTCTATGGTACTGGAAAATGAATGAACAATCTCTAAAAGGTCGACCGCTTTCAATATTGGAAGCCTGAGAACAGTAAGAACTCAATAACTAGATAACAAACCAGAATCTAGTTATATATGCAAAATGGGCAAATAGTTTATTGTATTCCGGGTTCCAATGCGCGTTGTTTGCTGATGTTTGTTTCTATAAGAAGGCTTTGTTTTTTATAAAGTTAGTTTTAAGTAACCACTGATATTTGAATATAATTTACTATCTCAATTATTAGATTAAAGACTCCGTCGATTTCTGGTCATGACAAGATCATTCATTAAAAGATGTCAATGTCCACGTAACTTTAATTACGACTGTTTTGATGTGTCTATTCATAAAACGTGATTGTGTGAGCCCCTGCGGCTTGCCCTGCACTCCCTTCACAAAAGTGACTGAACTTTCGCTTACTTCTTGGTGTGCAAGGGACATATTTTTAGCTTATCTTAGTTCGGCTTAGCTTAGCTACCTAGCTTATATAGCTTCAGAGTGCCTTAGCTTTCAGTCTGCATCCTGCATAATTCTTGTTTTTTTTTTTCATTATCTCTGATACTAGTAAAAACCACAAAATCACGCGTCACATTTGATTGCCTTATGACCCAAGTCATGTCAAATGTAGCTTAATGTTTTTTGTATAGTTTATTAATGCTTTTTAAATGATTATTATTTTATAACATTAAGAAGCTATTGATAGTGAAATTAACCTGCTAGCTCTATCATACAAGCGGAAGTTATCAAAAGGTCAACAACAAAAATGTGTATCATCTATGTTATAAGCTTGAAACAAAATGTATTATTAAGGAGTGGCGCTTTAAAATCTAGATCAGGATTTTCTACTATTTATACCTTATAAGGCAAGTGTATTTTTTCCACGGTCAGTTGACCGACGAGATATTCACTGAGTCATCGATGTAGAACTAAATACTGCATTATATAACAGCAAAACAGTCATAATTTTTCTTTATAACGAATTTATGTATCAATTGCTGCAAATGTCAAGGAAATGTTTAAACAATGTCGAATTTTGTGTATTGTACCATTTTGTTTATCTCCGTGTAACTCTTATGACTGTGATTTAGAACATACTTTTTTTAATAGCTGATAAACTAGGCTTGATTTGACAATGTTAGAGATGCCCAATACGATTCATTATTTAAATGGTTACCCTATTGAATAGATTTAAAAAAAAAAAAATCTACGATGTTTTCAAGATCGAAAAATTGACATCATTATAATGAAGTTAGTATCGAATTTGTAATTTATTTCTCGCTCTTTATTCAAAAATAAGTTGGGAAAAAAATGGTACAATTTCTTACAATGAAGCAGAAATTAAGACTTTCTAATAGTATACGTACGAGTATAAAAATATCTCCCATTTGTTGCATTTATTTTGTTTTAAGTTTAACTAGGTGCAACTTGAAAGTGAAAGTTTGAAATAATAAATTCCAAACGGATGACATCGAATAAGTAGTTATTGTCGCATATGAACATTAATAATACCAAAGAATTACCCAGGTAAAAGATAAGAAGTAAGATATCTAAGATTAAATGAGATTTGATGAGATTCGATAAGATTTGGCTCGACCCTCTGAACGCCTCGCATAGTGGACATCGCCTTACTTGTTTTTTCTAGATTATCTAAGCGCGTAAAAGAAACCCTAAACTTCGTAATATCCAAACATTCCAACATCTAAACATCTTTACAAACTTACAGATTTAGAATTAAGTACGATATCAATAATATTTCTAAAAATTAATAACTGTTACATGTTTAATAATTAATAGAATTTTTAACAATATATCCTAAAATATAAATAAAGTTCTCCCACTGACCTTCTGCATATTATTATAGAACTCGATGGAAGATTCTATAATTGACTAGCATAAAAGTCTTTCATCAAAATTTCTTCCGACAATGGACATGACAGCAAATTTTATATGAAATTTTATTAACTCTATATCTTGTTACAGTCATTTATTATTAAAGCAATATGATTCTTCACAAACATTAATTATGCAGCGAATAAAATGTACAAAATTAATTTTCGTCAGTAATCGTGATTGTAAATTCTGATGAATATTATGACAACCCTAACTGCTTGTTAAGGAAATAAGGGCTTTAGATAAACATCGTAAGGTCGAATTTGTTTTGCATTGTTTTGACAGTTGGTATGAGAAAATATTATCTGGTTTTGACTGATTTACCAGTAAACATTGCAGCTCTTCCGACATCGCTATTCTGTATTCGGTAAAGATATGGCAACAGTAGTAAAACTAAGTAGGTAGTATGTAGCATTAATAATGTGTTTCCGTGTGACATTAATATGTTCAAAAGGGTTCCTATGAGACTTAAATCGCTTGAATGTTTATTTTTCTCCTAAAGCGTGCGAAAGAAATGACCAAATATAAACTCCTAAAACATTATCTTCCTTCTGAAGTAGTTGGATTATATTAGATATGAACTAGATTTGAACTAGCAATTCCCAAATTTCAACTTAATTTTCTATAAATTTATGCCTGAAAAGATAAACGAATACAGCCCTCTCAGATGTTCAGGTTTCCTCACCATGTTTTAGTTTATCAAAGCAAGTGATTTAGGTTATAATACGCACATAGTTTTTTGATAAATTGAGGTGCGTACCGGGGTTCGAACTTAGGTACCTCGTTCGGGAGACCAACGTTAAACCACTAAGCTATGACTCCCACAATACATGCCTCTACAGTATGTATATTGTGTTTACCAAACTAAAGATTTTTTTCGTAGTCAATTTCCACTTGTCATTCATTTTTTGCCTTATTCGTGATTGACCGTGTCTAATGCACTATCACGTACACCCGCGCAGCTGTAAAATAAAAACAGTTATTGGAGCTATCGACCTATCGGTTTCTATAAGGATGATTTTAAAAAAACGGCGAAGTTTGAGTCTGGTATTAATTTAGAAGTAAAGGGGTCCCGTTCTGTTCTATTAAGTAAAAAAACGTGTAGAGCGACGATTGTAAAATTTTGATATGCAAAAAGTTAATTGAATTAATTTAAAGGAAATTAAATTATTA
>LGAG01000970.1:18964-43473 GCA_001278395.1 Lerema accius | reverse complement strand
TTAATTAAATTTGAAATATGTTAAGACATTATATTCCCTGTACAGTAAGAACAAAGTCTAAATATCTAGACATTTTGTAGTGTCCACTGTTTTGATCATGTTACAGTCTTACTATTAGAGTTTATTATTAGGAATAATATTGCCATTTTATTGGGATAAATTGTAGGTACCCTAGGGATTTGATATCGTTACCTAACATGACAACACATATATGACATAATCTTGTCTTAACCAGAGTCAAAGCCCCTATAATGTCATTCAAATCACATAAAAATGTCACGTATCGATGACACGCGCTCACAGTTCATACACCTTGCGTAAATGAATCATGGGATGGTTAAGTAATGAATGAATATTGCTATAATTACAATCTGTACAATTACCACTTGTGTACTAGAAATAGCAACAATGGGTACATAAGACGTGTTTAACATAGTGTAGAGAGAATATCTTTTAGAACCTTGCGTGTGTGTGCTATTGAAGTGCTAGGGGGCCGTTCAAGTATCACATAAGCACTATAAGGGGTTGGGGGGGTCTTCCCTTTGCTTATTTTTGATGTCGTGGGGAGCGGGGGTTTACAGAGTGATAACGTCAACAGTAGTTAGTTAAAAAGCATTTAAAGAAAGATGTATAATAACAATGATTACGTAAGTATTGGGTAAGAGCTTGCTTACTTTTGCTGATAAGGTGGATTGGGGGGTAAATCATTGTAATAAATCTGCTTACGTCATAAGTGAACGGCCTCTTTGCGGCTGAGACGATTTAAAAAAACGTTTCAGTTTATATTTAAGAGGATTCCTAGATAAATTTGAAGTACCTACGAGTATATTTAGGATTAGATAGATGGAACTATTACCTGATTTCTTCAAGGGATCAGCTTTTTAAATGTAAAACAACGTCTTAGATATAGTATCATTGTTATAATTGAAGTTTATGTCTGATTAAATTGATTAATAATGGTGTTTCTGTATTTTCTTAATGATTATTTCTAAACAATTTTTGAGTGGAGTTAGGTACGTCATAAATTAATTTACAATTGTTTTTATTATTATCATTGTTTATATGTATTCAAATAAGTAGTCAATCTTTATAATCCGTGAATTAAGCGTAGACATAAAAACGCTTTAAGAGTTTTAGTTCGCTTTGTCTGAGGTTATTTACCAAAAACGTGGGAAATTAACCCATACAAAATAATGGCGATGTGAATAAATGTAAGTAGCCACTATTTAATTGGAGGCCGCATATTTCAAGCTAATATTCCGATGGCGCAATTTAAGGGACCTGTATAACCGTCGTATGTAATACGCTAAGCGATAAACATAAGGATGAAATGATAGTTCCTGTCAGCTTATTATTGTAAGTAGTAGTTCTTGTTAGAGTAGTACTCAATCAACGGTCAACACGTATAAATATCAAGATTTTCATAAAAAAATGCATATATAAACATAGTTCTTGTATGAGGTTCTTTAAAAAATTAAAAGTTACTCAATATCTATTATAGAAATATAAAATATAAAAGTGGTGAGATTTCATTAAAAACTTACTTCTTACACTCTAAATGATAATAGTAAAATCGAAGTTTATATTTTATTGTTACGATTTAGAAAAGATAGCTTTCTCCGAAATCTGGCAGAAATGTTTTAAAGACGTTGAGCTTTCTTAATCACCATGTATTTTATCTTCCTCCACAAGTTTATTATTCAAACCTATATTCAATAGCAACTCTTATGCCTAAGCGACCTTCTAGAACTCTCCTTTTAGGATGCCAATTTAAGCAGTTGTAGCAAAAATTCGTCTATCGCATCTCGTCGATGATAAGACAGTAACCCAAAGACCACGAAGGTTACCCATAGCCACATTTAACCTGACAATAGTAATGCATACTCAGTGATTGTGGTCCCACACACGTATTTTACGTAAACATCTTTTTGTTACTTGTAGGCTGCTTGTAGTTGCTATACGATTTATTAAATTAGAGCCTGTGATTAGAATAAGCACGCTTGTAAACTATTGCTCAATATTGAATCGGGAAATAAGAATTGCTGTTTCGCCTATAAAAAGCCTAAAGTTTAAGGTAGCCTGTACACGATCAGTCTACGTCATACTTTAGGTGTTGCAAACAGCTGATCATTTACGGACACCTAAGGTATATAGGTAAGGTTGTATCGAGGTTTTAGTTTTCTTGTTGTATTTTAATTGTTGGATGGCAGATGGATTTTCTTCTTATCTTCTAAATTTAGAATTTGAATCATTTGAAATTTTGAGTTGTTTTGAATTACTTTGGGTTGTGATAATCCAGCTGTCAGCATTATTACGAATTGAGTCTCGGAAGTAGAATAAAGTATAATTATTGCTTTAAAATATTGTTACTTTCATATAGGTATATTAATAATTATAAACTCAAGTTGTAACTAGTGCATTTATCAAGAAGAGTGTGGTGAAGTTATCATTAAAGTGGTTTTACCGGAATTTACTCACAACCCACCCCTGGAGAAGTGGTAATCTGAATCTTCAAAATAAGATAGGATTTTTACCCCGTTTTAAGGTTACGTAATACTTCAGTAGGTAGTACTCATAAACAAGTTTAGTAGGTCATAGTTAGTAAAAAAATGTGACACGTCATAACATACCCTCTGAAATGTGGAAAAGGCCTCAATAATAAAAATAATACAATCGAATTTAGCATACTACATTCACACCTATAGATTAATAAGTAGTAGTAAGTGACTTACGAAATATTCATATTGAACAGAAATAGATTCTTATTTATTAAACTAGTGTTGTATTACACAAAGGAAGTTTATTTAACGCCACAATCATTATTCAAAAAAACCTAATACTACATCGTGATTCCTTTACAATGTTTTCTAAACAGAAGTGATGTTTGTATCAAACAAATAAATGCTGTTTTATTGAGTCATAACTATGATTGGATGTTGTTGTTCCGTGTCTAAACATTTCCTCTGTCTATGAAGATTGTTATTATAGCAAGAATGATACATCGTATCCGCAGGCTCATATACAAAGTATATTATACATCTCGTTTTTTTCGGTTAAGAGTACCATGTCACACTGCCGTATACGTAGTGACTGTGCTGTGCCTGTCCTGAGTTCAATTCCCAGTGAAGAAGTAATTTGAATTATGAGTTAATATGCAAACCTAAAACGTCTTGTAATCAAATTACAAAAAAAAATATATAAGTATATGAATATTTAGAAAATTTAAACTAAAAATAGGTACCTATTACTAAGAAATAAAAAATAAAAATAAACTATTATTTATTACGAGTAATGTTCTCGGGATCTCTTAATCTGGATTTATCCTGAATGTGTTCTTCTTGTTCATTGCCCCCATACACAACACAGGAAGTCCTAATATTATGGAGTTGTTAGTGTATAGCGTATTCGTGTATTTCAGTTTTTGCTTCGTAGAGAAATATTTGCTTCGTAGAGGACGCAGTAACCATGTATTAAATCACGCAGTTACTGACATAATGATTATTAATATTATTAATATCCTGTAGAACAATGAAGGACGAATCCACATCTTCCATGCGCGATTACAAAAATTCGTGACGCGTTTTTGCAACTGCCTGGTACTTACAAAAACTCTTGCCGAAGACGCTCTTAATAGCATCACGACAGTAATTAGCGACGATTTGGTGGAATTAAGCAAAAAAGAAGGCAAGGACGAATCTGTATAATCCATATTAATGCAAATTATTCACACTTTTGATATAGAAGTAAAAGCTTGTATGCGTGCGTATTCAAATCATTGATCCAATTCCATGTTAAAATACCCGCACGATTTAAATGGATTTTTGAATAGTATTAGACCCAAGGTAGATTAGATCTAAGTGACGCGAATTATGCGAAAATATATAATCCAATACATAGGTAATGAAAGTTATTTTAGGTCATCTACGCCTGATTATTTATAATGTCTAAGTAGTACCTATTACTTTTACTGCAAAAAGACTTCAAAACACGTGAAGGTAATATATTAAACAACACTAAACCATTTAGTATACAGTAAAATAAATCACTAATTAAGAGATCGCTTCGCCCAAAACAATGTAAAGTAGGTAGGTAAAGTACCTAACAATTAAATCAAATTCGCAACACATTCAATGCCGTGACCGCTTAAAAGCTATTAATTGCTATTAGCTGAATAAACCCTCATTAATTATAGCTATTCAGCTGTCTGTTCTCATTACACTGAAGCTGTACCGGTGCTTGGAGGTATGACATTACCTTGAGTCATAATTTGTACACTCTCATAAGTAACACTGAATTGAATAGGTCTTGTACCTACAACTAAACTAGTAATTATGAATAAAACAACAAAAATCCCGACTGCTTTCAATTTGGGAGGGGTTAAAAGAATTACAGGTTGTCACTCACACAATGGAAAATTGGTATAATGGGGATGCGATTAGACTGTAAGGAAGCTAAAGACATGAACGTACATAAACACAGACGATCGAAAAACATTACTTGTTCTTATTTTCCTTTTCCATTGCATCTGGTGCAGCCGACTAATAGGTATATGCTGAAAGAATAATACTATTTTCATCAATAGAGAAAGAACATTTCTAGACAAAGACCCTTATTGCCAAACATTACCTTCAAAAAGTATGGAAATGATTGTTACGAAATGATTGTGCGAAAAAAAATGGCGTCGTCTTATTGTACCTCATATCTTCTGCCGTTTCTACGTCTTAAGTAACTTCCCAAAACAGAAATATCGACGTTGATGATAAAGATTTCAATGTAATTATTGCTTGCCCAAACGAGTTGTTAAAGTTTTTGAATAAACTGAAAGTCAATAAGTCACTTTATAAAATCGTGACGATTTAGGTTAGTTTTATAGAAATTTGTGATTAAGGAATCGATTTAAAAACTACAAAGCCATCGCCAGTCACGCTTGACCCAACTCAGATCCGTTACTTCGATTCAAACAGAAACATTTAAACCATTGGTTTATTTGAATAGATTGCCCTCCAAATTACGCCATGAAATTTCGTGAATCAAGCTTCATCGTCAATTCATCGCAGATTTAACGCTTTTACTTTTAAAATGACCTAACGTTTCGTTTCTATCAAGTGGATGAAGTAATACACGACGGATGTTTTTATAGCTTAGCAAACGTAACTCTTGACTTAATTGGAGCAGAGGGCATTGACCCTGATCCTATTAGATACAGGACCAGAAGTTGTGATTAAAATGTTCCACTATTACGATTCTAGAGGTATAAAGATTATGCCTTATCATTGAAAGACTATCGATATAGAAAACTTTAAATTACAAACAGACTTCTATTCAAGAGACATTTTGAAGTACACAATAGCCTATTGTCCCCTAGCTATGCAATGGTACTGTGGTATCTCTATGGATTACTCAAATTTTTCCGCAGAGACATAATTCAGACTTGATTGAAGAATTGTAACTATCCAGAATCGAAGCCCAGGATAAGACGTCAAAGTCGTGCTAAGCTGATTAAGTTTGAATATTACTATTAAATCGTGAATTTCTTACTGAAATATAAACAGCTACAACTCTTTTTGGAGTCTCCCGTCAAATTTGACGACTGATTACTTGTCGTGGTCAATTTGGAGACCTAAGAGCTCGCACTTTCTTTGGCTTAAAGAGTTCAAAGGTTACCTAATAGCTATTATCACTGTACCTGTTATTATTTCAATTTCAACTGCGCTATTAACCGTTGCATTTTCGCCGGATTTAACGCTTTAGTGTCTCATAATGCAGGTGTTACGCAAACCATTGCATCAAACTAATAGCCGTGGAAAATATCCGTCAGTGCAGTTGAGGGGAGACTCATTGCTAGGTCATCTGGCAGGTTACCTATTGTTATTATTATGACAAACTTCGAGCAAGGACAAAATAATCTGTCCTGCCATCGGCATTTTGTTAGATAGGAAAATTTCCTGGAAGAAATCCTAATGGTTTCAGATTATGTGTGATTCTCTCCCAATGAAAACCCCTTTCTACCCATTCGTAGATTATAAGAAGTTTCCAGAACCTTATGTAAGCCTTCAGCACTACACTTTTGAAGAGTTCCATTGATCTTTGTGTCATGTAAGATACTTTTGTACACCGCACCACCCTTAATAGGTATATAGTCAACATTACTAGACACAATCAATACAAGATTCCATTTAGGACACTAAGTGATTAGGTTCATGTGCAACAATGAACAGAATCTACACCAATAGAAGTTTTAGCAGAGTTTGTTACAATAAACAGTATACATAATATACACAAAATTTAAACCGACAGTGATTTGCCTGTCCCAATAATGATGGAGAAATAACAAAGCACGAAGTTTGGAAGTAAAGGACACTACGACCTCTGTTTGTACCTACATGAAAATATAATGTATACTGCATGCTGCGTTTGGTCCAAGTTACAAGGTAAAACGGATTTGCTAACATAAAAATTAAAAGGTTGATGAAGCTTTCCCGGATCTGTCTCGTTGCGTTGGGGCTATTTATTTATGATGACAGAATTTTAGTAAATAAACCTATTTCTTTCAACTCTTTTTTACTTCCATCACATTATGGTTAGTACCTAATTGTCTGTGGCTTCGTCTTTTCGAACTCTGATTGTGTTTAAGCATAAAGAGGTAATGTTAACTAAACCTAAATCTAAGTAAATGCGATTTTTCTAATTCTTATTCTTGGTAAAATATGCAATACGCTGTCAACCCTATAGTCAATTTAATGGATGGGACCGACATTTCCTTCGCTACTATCAAGACCTAGAAATCTTCTTTGTAGGTCTTTGGATACCATATTAGTTTTCTTCGAATCCTGGTTTCTTTATGTCTGTCTCTTCCAACTTAGACAACTTTAGGGCAGAGTTCACACAAGAAGGTCGGTACAGTAAGTCGTTTACTGTATTCGTGATTGTGTAATTTGGTTCACCATCAGCCACACGACCATTCGAACGAAACCTTTACATAAATCGCGAAACGTACTACTTACACAGGGTAATATTTAAAAGCATCTTGAAAATCTACAACAAAAATTACAGCTGATTGGTCGTTATTGTTTTTTTTGCCATTTCAAATCTAGGATCATCGAAAATTCTAGAAATACTAAAATTAAGGCTTAAAAGTTGCTCATACTTATAAAAACATTCTGTATGTCAACATGTTTACAAATTCGAGGCGCCACAATTGAACAAGGTATTTGCATGTTACAGAGTATAGTTGTATAGTAAACGAGTTAGGTGCGACGTTGAATCGTGTAGCTGTCTATGACATGTGTTTAGATATGTCACTGGCCTCAATATCCTCTAAACACATAGACAAAGTCGACTCTTGTTGCAAAATAAATCTGTAACCTAAGCTCGCACCGGATATCTTAACGTTACTTAAAATTTTGATTTATTTAGATTTGTTTGACAAAAATATTCGTGTTAGAAACACCGATTTTTAAAGCATTGAATGATAAAAAAATTTATTACGGCCAGATTAATGTAGATACCCGCAAAAAACCCTAAGTTTAAGGTCTCCGAGATCCTAAGTTAAACCTAAAACCACAAAATATACCAGCGAGTTATGAATATCCAACACAATTTAAATAACGAATTTTAACAAACCATAATATTAGCAAAAAATCATCGCGTTGGGTAAGTTCGGATGTTTGTAAAACTGTGACTAAATTTAAAAAAAGGACAGTGACTAAAATGTCGTCGGAAATTGTGATAACGGAATCTTATTTTGAAATCCGCCATGTTTCGCGTTCAAAAGGTTAATTGTTAACGTTCCGATTTCTCAATTGTTTTACAAGTAATTTTAATTTTTTATGAATAATAGATTAACACAGCTTCATATTTTATTCAAATTATTGTGCCAGTTGTTACTGCAACTACCTGCTTTAATAATAAAATTATTTTGGTTTATGATTAAATTTCTCAATTCAATGAAATTACGAAGCAGGTGGTTTATATTTTGTAGTTGTATTTTCTAAAGCACCTTCTCGATACAGTGCTAGATTAAAAAAAACTGACGTGCATTAGTGTATCATTGACACCTAAATGAATAAATGATTTTGAATTTGAATATTTTACCACCAACACTCACTCATCCATTTTCCGACCGCGTCCACATGATGTGATTAAAATTGTCGATCACTGACGATTGATGAATGAAAGCGCTCTTACAATGAGTGCTTCGTATAAAAATTGGGTTATAACTTTTAAAATGTAAGTAAAATATTTGTTTTAGGTTACATAGTTAATAATTTAAGTTTTCGTCAGCTGTAACGGCCTTGAATTTTCTGCTTAAAAATAAGTTGAAACACGTAACTTTACTTGATGATGATATAAATAATTACGAAAAATTATGCAACTTGTAAGAATATTATCATAAATCAACGTGATAACTAATTTTGTTTAGTAAAAAACTAAAATTCTTAAAAACTCGAACCGGGTGACAAGGCTTTTGTTTTGGAAAAGCGGGAAATTTTTTGTTTTGTTACAAATATAAGATTAGTTTGGAAATATTCTATCAAAATAGGTGGGTATAATCACATTGATTTCGCTGTACATACACACAATACATACATACACACAAGTAAATGACATTAACTGTACAAGTGGGCACTTATCTACGCGTTTGCTTTAAAGGTTAATGAAGGTAAAACGGCATTGTTTTAAGGTTGAATCATTTACGTGACGAACATAATGCTTTACAATTCTAAGCCTTTGATGATTTTCAATTGTTACAAAGTAGTTGAATTTGTTGTGTGATTTAACTTTTTGAGGAAATAGCTTTAGGTATCCCAGTATCTATATTTGTATACCTCGTTTTTCCGTCGTGATTTAAAAAGTTAACAATCTTGGTACTACTTTTATTTATTACAGAAATTTATTTTAACTTTAAATTATTGTTTATTCTTTCTTTTTTTTAATTTGTGTCTGTCTTAAAAAGAAACTTTAAGATTGTTTACTTTTTAAATCACGACGAAAAAACAGGTATACATACACTTTGCTTTCTACTTCGCGTTTTACCCTTATATAATTTTTTCGATTCGATATTCACCTGAGGCATAGGGACCTACATTTATGTGGCAGAATAATGCTTGTTATCAGGTTGTGGTTATTAGTGATTATTATTTATCCTATTACTGAGAGTGTGTTAACGTTAGAAAAATTAAAAAAAATCACAGAAACGTCCCTTGGCCTGAATCAATTACCCCTAGTTAATTATTTGACTCTTGCGTTAGTTTAAGTATGTCGTATAAGTAAGGCCAAGGTTCAATCGTCGTCGGCAATTACGCAGAATAATTACCTAACGCTCAACGATTATTAAAATCTATTAGCTTTCGTGACTTCCTTATGTTTTTAACGTTTAAGTAATTAATTAATCAAAATATTCGGTAATGATCTGCGGAATTGTGATGAGTAGTGAGTAATTTTTTTATGGTTTTTTATAAGCAGTATGAGTACATATTTTCCTCAATCAATATTGACAGAGCTTGATTTGAAGACAATTCTATAGAAAAAATAAATTAAATACGTAAGTATTAAGCGGTGTTAAAGCTATTACCAATATTATTGTGGGGATCGCTTAAGACTTATTTACAATCTAAAAATAGAATTTTCACTATTTGTAAGAAATACATACTACATAGAGAAATTACAAATAAAAATTGTTTTTTTTTTTATTTTTATAATCGTAATGTAATGAAGATAAAATGTACAAATATGGATTCTTTATAAAAGTGCAAGAACCTTTATGATAGCCTCATAGATGAACAGCATTTTTTGTTATTACATTTCCTAGTTCTCTTCACAAATTATGATTACAAAAATAATATACCGTAAACACTTTTAACCACGAACTCTTATCCTTCCTAGTGTAAAAAAACCTCTGGGAAATAGCTGTTTCAATTGGCTACATTGAATGAACGCATAGTGTGAATACTTAAATAACAATTATGAATGTTTTGTGCGTGGATCGGTTTTACTATAATGTTAATTGGTTTTTTCTAAGGAAACACAAGCACTTATATCAACGAAAAAAGGAGGAAAAACGGTTGAACTGATTGAAAATTATAAAGATAAACATAACATAAAAACAGATCAAAACCGCGTTATTTATCAGCAGTGTTATACGATTGCTGTGAATTAAATTTTAACATGTTTTTTTTATTTTAATGAATTTTAAAAACCTTAAAATTTTTAGAAACTAAGAACTTCACAAAAACGAAGCATTTAGAGAATAATTTACGATCTGCAAAAAATGTTCTTGAAGCTAAGTGTTTCGTTTTAAGTCCGCATTAAAACGGCTGTTAGTTTTGAAATGTCGTAAATGCAAATACGTTTCCTAGAAGATGCATACATGGTGTGTAAACTGTGAGTGCAAATAGAGGCTTTACGACACATCACGGTAGATAAGTAGGTGTTTATATCCTGGCCTAATAGGTACCATTGAGAACAGCCGTTAAATCTGTAAAATTCAATTAAATATTGTCCAATTCAATTGTGTCCTAAAGAAAAGTTAGCATTGAGAAATGAGACCAGTCGTTCATTTTAAGAAATTAAATTAAAAAGATATTCTAAAATTATGCTTTAAAATTTCAATGGGTCTTCTTAGGATTTATTTCATTTGAATTAATCATTTTTAACTTTTGCGCTTTAAAGCTATACTATATATTTATACTTTGTGCTTTAAAGCTAATAATAATTTAGTATACGTTTCATTGATAATTTATAAAAGCTGGATATTGCAACTTAATTAGTCAAAGATCTGCTTTTGTAAAGCGAGGTCAAGTAGTTTATATTTAAAAGTTCCTAGTAGCAGCTCTATAGAATCCTACAGTATGTTAGTCGACCTACATTAAACGCTAAGTACTGCCGCAATTTGTATTGCTAATGTTCGAACATCTTAACCGTATTAGTGCTGTGCAATGCATATACGGAGGAGCAAATAAGAACAACAAGGCCAAAAGGTTTGTGTGCCGAACGTCTCCATAAGTAGTCCATTGAGAAAGTAATTCTCAATACGTTGTAACGTGTGGGTGACACCATGTACTTATTACAGATACGAGTACAACATTCTTGAATAAATTATTGGATTATCTCTATTCAGTTAGTTCAATATTAGCTCAGTATTATACTTTTTTGTTTGCCCTTTTTTCATTTTCTATAATAAAGTCATGGGTGGAAGATCCTAAAATAGTTTGAAAAAATATTTTTTTTATGCGACTAATTTTTTCATTATTTTTTTTATAGATTTCTAGTCAAAATAGATAAAAGTCAATTTGATTACTGTAAAAAAAACAGTTTTACACGTTTCTCACAATCTTACGAGAGACAATCTGACCACTTCTACCTTAAAATCTAACGGTACTAAAAGTGGCTAGCCGAATGTTATGTTAATTCGGTTCAAAACACGACACGGCATCCCGTCTGACTTGATAGATAACTTTCGTCGTACATAAACACATTACATCATCAAGTTTTATAGCAATTTTAATATTAAGGGGTTATACCAATCACTTTCAATATATCCATTAACTAACAGTTTTGATAGTTATAGACTCATAGGTTACTGTAGTATTTTATGATTTCACTAAATGACCCGCCCTCGCTTCGCTACGGGAAACCTATGCCGAGACGAAAGTAAAAAAAAGTAGCCTAAGTTACTCTTATTACATCAGCTACCCGCCAGTGAAAGTTCCGTCAAAATAGGACCAGTCGTTTCAGAGATTAGTCGGATCAAACAGACAGACAGTCAAAAATTTAAAAAAAATTTGGTATGTATACCGTGTACACATACGTATGCCTTAAGTAAAAAGCGGTTATTTTAATATTACAAACAGACACTTCAATTTTATTTAGTTGTAAAGATGTTAATACCTACTGAGAATCTCAAAATTCTATCGTCATACATTCGACATAAACGCGCTCACTGATAAAACTGATAACAATATTTTATTATCACCACTAGATTTGTTAAAAACGGCAATATAGTCAAATCGTAGTGTCTAACATGTGAATATAACTGTCTTTTTTCTATACCTACTAAACTTTAAAAAGTAATGGTCGAGAATAAAATGTGATAGTTATTCGCCGTCTTACACAATTAATTTTCTATTATATAGAAACGAGAAAGTGAGCACTTTCTTATGGTTTATTTCTTGCAAAATAGTTATTAATTACAACAAGTAAAAGTTTAAATTCTAGGACATCAAATACAGTAAAATTACTGGATACAAATTAAGTCGCAAAATTCCCGGAATATCCCATTTTTCTCATCATTATGGTAACCCTGAATTCCGGTGTATTGTGCTCCAATTAACAGCATTCTCATTGCGATATATTTAAAAAATTTGAAGGATATCTTGCTGATGTAACAGCAAGTATCAACTATTGCTACTTTCAGGTCTTAAATAACTGCATATCATTTAACAAGCTAATTAACATTTTACGCCAAAACTAGTTAAACACGGTCTCCTTCTGTCACTTAATCCAATTTTCGGAAACATTAAACCTTCTTGTCAATTATAATAATACCTAAATAAAATGATAGGTAATTAAAGTACCGATTTTACTTTTTGTAATTATTACAAAGAACTTTGTAAATAAAATAATAATAATACATTTTACGATGTTTACTTTGAAATTACTTCATAATTTCTTGTTTTTACTTAACTCCTAAAAGATTTCCGTAATCATTTATCAATTTACCAAATTGTCCTTAAACTCAACAAAATTTTTCAATCCAATGGTCACAAGTCACAACTAACAAAAAAAAGCTTTTAGCGAAAAATTTCACAATTTACTTTAAATAAGACAAACGGATATTAAGCCCACTATATCCGACCAATATCCGTTTAAGAACGGATACGAACCACATGATATGACCCTATAATACTTTCTCTTGGAAAGTAAACGGGAACCGGTTGTATCGCATGGCGATTATGCGTGTATTACGTTGGATAAGCCTCGATTTCGCATAACACGATTACCGATTATCGTTTAATCGGTCATAGCCACAATCCTAATCGCCAAAGCTAAGACATGACTAGAAGAATTTCTTGACCAGTTGTGTAAATTAATATTAAATGAGATAAATAAGGCATGATATAGCATAATATTACTCTGAAGAAAGATACAAATCCAACGATAGCTTAAAATATGCTTTAATGCGTTAAAGAATGAGGAACCATGAAATGAACAATAGACATACTTACATATTGTTGTAATCAAACTCCATTTCGGATTATTTATCATTATATTTCACGAACATTACAGTATTTTCAATACTCTTAACTTTATTCATCTTATTAATGTAATCTTAGTGCTTTTTCGTTACAGTATAACGCATAATTTAGTTACAGGACTATGTACCGTACACATTTTTTATTCTTTTCCTTTCTGTTTTATGCACATGCACGAGCAGATCTTAAAATAATATATTATGGTTTAGTCATTGCAATAAAATAGCTCACCAACTACTATTTATTATCAATCAATTTAATGATAGCCTCTAATGATGGGTTGGTAACGTATAAACGTATAAATCCGTGTGTCAATCATTCATCATTTTTTATTTTCAATTAGCTAAGTAATTATTTCTTTGGCATTAACAATTAGTGATCATCGGCACTTAATTAGAAACGCTTTTTATTTTTTGCTACATAGATAAATGTATTAAGCACGTAACTTAACGTAAGGAGTAATAAGGTAATTTATCTTTCTCTCTTACTCAATATCTTTTATGGGAGCGGGAAGTGTCAAAACTTTAAAGATAAAGAAAGGATAAGACTGGCCAAAGATAGATTTAAAGGAAACTGCAATATTTCTTAGAACTAAAATCATTTGTGATTTAAATGATATCTTTGGGTTTAGTGTACGTGTTGATATTTCAAGTCAATGCCGCTGACGTATCTTTACCTAACAGCGTTTTTTGACGAAGTTTTTTAATCTATACACAAATGTTACCACAAAGCACAAATTATAAATAAGCTTACAAATTTTATACATAGTAAAAATATTATTTATAGTTCTGTAGGTACTGTATAAATTATAATCTTAGGTTGAACAAAAATGCTGCTACCTCGTGTAAAGATAGAATCAAAGCAAAATCATTCCAAACGTAGGATTTCTTGTGAAATCCCACTCAATATACGTAGCTACGTATACAATGTATACACTATATGTATACACAACTCGGTTGTATTGTGAAACGGCGGTGAGATTATAAATACACTACCGGTACAATAAGTAGGCGAGTTTCCATCAAATCGAGCTGTTTGGAGACCCGTTCGCATTGACTACATTCCGCTATTGTCCTTACTCGTAATTTCTGACTGGTTGCCTGTTCTTTTTATTTGTGTAGCATGGAAAGACATTTTACAAGGAAGAAATTTATGTTTATATATTTGGGGTTCCGTATCACGAAAGAAAGAGCTATAGGTACCCCGTTTTTTTCCTCGTGACATAAAAGGTAAACAATCTTGGCACAACTTTTATTTATTTTATTAATTCAAAAAAATATTTAGAAGTAATTTATTTTAACATTAAATTATTGTTTATTCTTAAGTTTTTTTTAATTTGTGTCTGTCTTATTTATCAATCGATAATTACAATAAAAAGACAGTGTAAGATTGTTTACCTTTTATATCACGACGAAAAAAACGAGGTATACATTCCTTGCTCTGTGTTCCGTATAGAAACGTGTAATTGGGAATCTTTACACCTGTATTATTTGTTTGTTTATCGGTGTGTCCGACCGTTGTAATTCGCCAGAAAGTATAGATTTCTTCACATTCACCCGCACTATAGTCGAAATTCGACCATAGTAATCGTCTGCAAACTGCACCTCCCAACCTACTATCTGACGTGTTACGTACTCGTACCTGTTTATCAAACGCACGTTAGTGTGGTTAGTGTTTTATGTTTAAAATTAATTGTATTTCAACATCTACTGTACCTACATAGAATTTAGCTTTCCGTACTTCTTCACCATGTTAACTTTTACTGTGCCAAATCTGAAACTTATAGGTGCTTACAATGTTTTAAAAGAAGGTCCAAATTAAAACGTATTTACGAGTATATCACACAACGACGTCAGTAAACATGTCACAAAAGAATTTAATGAGAACCCAAATAAATTTCTTGAGCATTATTAATAAATTGGGAGTTTCTTATATCCTGACCCTTATTTTTATTCTAAAAACAAGGCGATTAAACCTAAAATATATTGACTTAATCAGAAGTTAAATTTGGATAAAAGGGTCCTTTCTTCGAATAACCTATCGAGGTTTCTTAATGCACAACAGATAAACATCGAACGAAGTAATCATTAAAAGGGTTAATTAATTATACAATAATAGTTATTTATGTCTAACGAGCTGTTGCTCGCAACTTTGCTTGCGGAAATTATACTTTTGCTGTGATATTTACCCCCTTAAGGGTTGATTTTAAAAAATCGTTGTATTAGGTTTCATACAACGCTTCATCCCCTATTTCCCCCCCTTAAAATGTGAATTTCGAAAAATCCGTTCTTAAAGCTTCCCTACACTGTATAAGGAACCTCTGTGCTAAGTTTCATGCTTCCAGGTCTACCCGTTTAGGCTGTACCGTGTCTGTTAGTCAATCATTTTTATTATTTAAGCATGATATTGGTTACAAATCAACAAGTCGACAATGTAAGGATCACAGGCCATAGTCCATTATGCTGACCAAATGCAAGATTGGCAGACTTCACAAACCTTTGAGAACTTTATGGAGAACTCAGGTGGGCAAGTTTCCTTACGATGTTTCCTTCACCGAAGCAAGTTATAATTAGTATCTAATACGCACATAACTGCAGGAAAGTTGTAGATGCGTGCCGAGTTTGAATTCAGTGAATCCCGTTCAAGAGACCGATGTTCAAACCACTAGGCTATCACTGACTATACAAATTACATTCGATTAATTCGAAAACATTATAACTTCACGCAAGATTATGAATCTATGAAGTAAAAAAACCGGTTTAATAATGTAATAATCATGTTAATAATTATTAAGTTTTTCGTAACCCAGTTCCTTAACGTGTTGGATGTTAGTAAGAAAATCGTGACTAAAATTAGTAGTTAGTTTGTTAGTTTCTTTCGGTCATATCATGATTATATACGGTTAGTGATTAAATAGTTTTTTATTTCATTTAATTGGTTTTTTACGTGTTTTTATGTGTAAATTAGAGGTTTTGATGAGCCGGAATTGCGTGTGTGATTAACTTTTTTTAGAAGTCTATGGTAGCTATAGTATATTTATACAAATACTAGATAACCGGGCAGATGTTCTGCATGTAATTTCCACACCAGGTACTCCTGACCTTATTTTTTTTTTAATGTTTAGTAAATGCTCATCACATTGAACAACTTTTACTATAGCAGCGTTTCAATAACTGTAATAGTTTGGCTGGTCCCTTGCATTATCTCGACTTTTTTTATATGTATCTACTAAATTACACATATTTTTTATATTTGTTGGTAAAACTTGATGTTTGCTGAAATCCCCCTCTCTCCGAAGTAAGATTAGATGAGATTAAATGAGATTAGGCTCGATTCTCTTTCCCCCTTGAAATCCTCACGTAATTTATGGTAACCCCCTAACCTTTATTACAACATAAGCAAACGGTGACACACCTGTCTCTCACCACAATCATGCCTTTTGTTGTGCATTAAGATTACTTTAAAATAGATTATGAATTGTAATAGGTACCTACTTAGTTTTTACTATCGGAATGCGTGACAAAAGTTGCGAAATCGGTATTCTTATCACACTATACGTGACAATAACATTTATAGGAAGAAATAACTCATTGATAAGTTTCACATAAAAAGAAAATACGATATTTATTACAAGTAACAGTGAAATATCATACGTTAGAAAGAGTTAGGAACAGTTCGCTGATATAATTCCATATGTTAGAGGGAGACAGAATCTGGTTTCGTATTTCCCCGCCTCGTCACGCACGGATCGCTTGAGAAAGCCGTTGGGAAAAGCGCTTGCGTCTAATTGATGCGTGTATTTCACACGAACGATTCAATGCCGTGAAGTTTAATATAAACTTTATTTAGTAAATCATAAGGTTTATAATTGAATAGAAATATTCGGTTGTAGTTTAACGAGTATTGTACTGTCTAAATTAATACGTAATTCGATTCAACGCATGTAATAGTTAGGAATTGGAAGAGTTTTTAAAATCAGTGATATTTTAGTGGAGTGAATGGGATTCTTACTATGAGGAGTTTCGGATTCGAACCCTGGGTGCACTTTTAATTTTTTAAACACTGGTTGAAAACATTACTAATTATTTTTTAAACACTAGATTAACACTAATCTGCACAAAAAAACGAAACTAAACTAGTTATAAAGATTTATCCTTATTTTGGCTTACATTTACCATTAAACCAAATGTTAAAAAACACAGAAACATACTTAAATAGAATACCAATATTGAAGAACAATATAATATGTATGTTAGTAGTAGTAAATTAAAAAATGCATTGAAAAATCAACCTTACACCCTTATTATAAAGGTCAGGTTAAGTGCAGATCTATTGTGGTTTTCAATAAGATACTATCAACGAGGTTATCCAGCGGAAGAGTGTAGAATAGCAACCGATCTCTGATACTTGACATTCTAAATGAAAATTGCAAGCTGAAGTAAACTTTATGCCGACGTAATAAAGTGCAATTTGCATATGACGAAGCAGAACCGCGATTGTAAGAAAAACAAGACCCTGGTTTTTAAACTATGCATAAATATTTCATTTACGTATAACTATTTACGGTGGAAACTTAAAATGGTTTTAAGTTTTTATTTCTGAAGTTTTTTTTTGTGAAGAAGAAACATTACTCGGAATTCTACATTTGAATTTAAAGTTTTTTTATTGATAAGTGTCCTAGGATTTTTTATGCCGAATAAAAAGAAGCAAAGGTTTTCAAGACTTCAAGGTCGATTTAATTTTCTGACTGTTAGACTTTTACTAAATGCTGTCATTTAAGAAAAAAAAATTAAAAAAAGCATCTAGGTACCTGGGTAAACACCTTTTTTTTCTTAGTGGGAGATCTTCCACAAGATATAATGGATTCGTGTTATGCGGATTATTTCACACTAAACCCCTTCGATATCCTTTTTATTGAAAGGGAGTGGCTCCGAAATCTTCAGGGAATACATATACACATATACACCGGTATAATGTATACTGCCTGCTATTTGGCTGTTAGGTATCTTGAAATTTATTTGCAGTGCTATCAATAATGCTGTTAATAAGGTAGGTACCTATCAATTTCCTGAGAAACCAAACAGGGTTATTTGGTAATTAAAAAAACTAATAAAATTAAATTCTAACTTAAAATCATCTCTTAAATTCTTCAACAGGTAACTTACCGTTATAAGTTATAACTAAATACGCCTTACTACAAGTTTTGTTATGCATAGAATGGAACGTGGCTCTCAAGGTCGTCCGTACGAATCTCCATTCATCGAACATTCCTAAATTCAAATCAAATATCGAATTCAAATAAGTACCCTTCGTTTTGTCACAAATACGCGGGAAAAATATGTTTTTCTTTTTTACAACTACGCATTTGTATTACAATTCCAACTTTAAATTAATGAGCAAAATTCCCAAATTCAAATCTAGTAAACATGGCGTGCGTCATTTCCGATAAATAATTTAATTAAATGTTTTGTTTTTAAAAACGATTTTACTTGTTTTTGTATAATGCCAGTAGTTTTTATACCTATTTTGTTTTTTTTACGTTATTGTTTTTGTGATTAGAAACTTTCCGACAAACATCTGGACCGCTTTAGTTTTAATTTTTTGTTTGCGTCATTTTTAATTGGACCGTTTGAATTGACCTTTGTCTACATTTATTACCATATTAATAAATGACATTATTAGCTAAAGAATATGATTACAAGATCTATAAGCGAATGACACATCACTCCCATGCTTTATCTGTATTTAGGTATAATATTAGGGGGAGTTGAGGAGTTTTTCTACTTAATCGAATTAATATTAGTAATTAATCTCTTTTGCAAAGCCTTTTTGCCTAACAGGGACGAATTTCATTGCCTATTACACCCTGTCCTGTCGGTATTGTATTGAAATCAGTATCTGATAAATTTATTAAAAATATTACCTGATAATGTATGTTATAACTCTATTGTAATATCACCTTATCACTAAAAAGGAAAACCTTCCTAATAATTTATTAACTTTGAAAATTCGACCTGCCAAGCTTCAGTGAAGCAAAGAAATATCAATACCTTATTATTTGGCTATAAAAACTACATAGGTAATGACCTTGTATTTAAAAGGAATTATCAAATGCATTCTTCTCATGACAGGATGTTACAAATTCGATGTTTATTTTAATGGTAAAATTAAATGGGTTTTGTAATTGAGTAATTACAAGTATGCAATTGAACTCCATAGGAGTTCCTTTCCGATTTTTCTTACAAATTTATTCACTGTAGAAATTGGTTAGTTTAATGAACAGAAAACAAATAAAACAAAGGTAATAAATAATATAACACTGACAAAATCACAACAATTATAATCTTATTAGGAAGATGTATTTCGAAATTTTAAATCATAACGCATCAGGCAATAACCAACTTGCTATTTAAATGCAATTGGCCTTGGAATCCAGATGTAAACAATTAAATTAAAGGCAAAATCCAGATGTATACAATTAAATTAGTAACCTTCTAACTTATTTTTTTATGATTGTATGTTTGCGCGTTTCCTTTAGGTAGGTACGGGACAATGTGGTCACTCAACGACAAAGTCCTGCAATTAATTTAAAAAAAAAACTAATACTACTTATTTTGTGTAATAAATCTTTACTAAACAAGCATTTTGGCTCCCAATTTTTTTTATTGTTGTAATATTCATATTTTGCTCTTTAGCTTATAAGTTTGCCTACTTGGCTTAGGGTATAAGAAAATCACTCAGTCTTATCCCAAAGTATTCATCATATTAATTGCCTCGACTGATGGCATGTAGCTTTCAAGTTCACCTCCTACATACAATGAAGAATCACACACGTGAGGTCGCGTGCTTGGATTGTATGTGGGAGGCCAAATGTGCGCTCTTACGTTTGGATCTTCGAAACTTTGTAGACAAACTCTTGCGCAATAGTATTGCGAATAGCTAATTATAAGAGTGAAACGAATTGTTGTGAGCGATCTTGCTTGATAAGTTTGTTAGGAAAGTGTTTGAAGTGATTCTAACGACATAGAAGAGGACTAAATGCATCATTGAGATGTGTTTAGGCAGGAAATGGGCATGTTAAAAAGAGCTGGAAGATGAGTATACATTTGACAGCTGTCATAGCAAGTGCGGTCGCTAATCTTGTGAGCTTGGCGGTTATGGACCCATTTTGTATTTGAAATTCAAGCCTAACTCATTAAGTAAACAATAGACGAATAGACTCATCAACATCATCAACAGGCTGTCAACAGAACGTACCGTCTGACATGTGACATGTCAGTGTATCAATTACCTCTTTAACTACTTTTTACCACACCTTGGTCTGCCAGCATAGGATTGGGGTTAGTACCTATTCTATGCTGGCAACCCTGGGTTTGCCTGATTTTATTGAAGCAAGTCGGGATTTTCAAAAATTTTTTTAGTGAAAAAAGCGAAGCTCTTATACAAAAAAGTATACATCCAGAAGTTTTAGAAAAAAATTACAACCCTGCCAAAAGTAGGACGTCTGGAAAAGCTAATGCTACTGCTACAACTAAATCCCAACCAAATTATCTCCCTGACGTTATTACTACTGTACAGAATCAACAACAGCCGCGACTAAGTATGAAAGTAACTAGTTTCTTTGTCAATTTGCTATGAAACAATACTACAATAGGTGCATAGATTTGTGACGACAATAGTGCAGCTAGAAGCCAAGTTATCACGCGCCAAATTCTTGTATGACACCGGTACCACCAATACAATGATTCCCTTTAATGTTGAAAACCGTTGGGCCATTTGACCTGAAGAGTGTGTCAAAGAAATGGACGTTTATACAGCAATATAGAGGGACTAACAGTCGTAAAACTCTGGTATTTGCTTCGTTTCTGATAGCTAAGCTGGGTACGCACAGTTCTTCAGGATTTTGTTCTAAAAAGCTTCCAAAACCGAAACGAAATCCGTATCTACAGAAATGGCTATGGGTGCGTTGTTTTTGCGCGCTTTATAGGGAGTTTTACTGCTGTTAAGTGCTGTTAGTCTCTCTATGTTGTTGATACATTCGGAAATCGATCATAATTTATGTCTAACTATAGATTGTAGACGTCAACGTCAACTGTCTATCAACGGTTCTGCCGTCTGACAACTGCGAACTGTTTATTCTTAAAATGTGTGATAGTATGAGTTTTGCTTTGAAAGATATATTTTTAACACATCATATTTTAACCGAAATTTAACTTTATGAACTTCTTCGCCATGTATATTTAAACACGTGAAATCTTAAACTCGTACATGCTTGCGTTATTCTTAAAAATCTATCGAAAGTTGACGTACGTGACGTATGGATTATAAATTGAGACATCATGCCATAGAACTTGGTAGTAATTAAAAATACGATCGATTAACATTGACATTGTATTGTTTATTACATAATAGCTAACCATCTAAGTAAATACAGATATAACTTATTGTTTTCTGTAACACAGATTGTCATCGAAATGTCTTTATGTAACTGAACGAACACACTTCGAAGATTTAAATGATGTTTTTATTGAAATTGATACATCACTCATCAATTTTGCTGAGATAGTAGAAAGGTTTTATACTGATAAAGAATTTAAAGTAAAATTAGGTTTAAAACTACAGCATTTTTTTCATAAAATATTTTGAAACATTATGAGTAAAGATGAAAAGACCTTCATAAAAGAAGAGTTGAATAGATTGATTTCTCTCAGATACATATGTCTGGGGTTAGATTAAATGGAAAATTCACCAAAATTTCCGAATTTTTTTCTTAGGTTTTATGATACAGAATGTTAAATACAATTCTCCTCTCGCACATGAAGTATATTAAGACTCATTGAGCTAAGATTAATAAAGGATATTACTAAATAACAATACGTACGATTGAAATCTGAGCCTCGGGTTGCAAAAGTCATTCATGTAACAGCACAGTAACCTAAACCACGGTCTTATTCACTGGTGATAAAGTCGAAATTGGTGTGTCGTCACGCACATAGTCCACACATGGTTTACGCAACACGACTTGGTTTTTAAACAGACGCGGTAAGCGGAACACGGTATGTTGAATATTTTTTCAAGTGGCCGCTAAATTATTGAGCACATTTTTTAAGTTAATTTGCTGTCAGTAGTATGTAGGTTCTCTTTACGTTAAGGCTGCGTGGAAATGTCGAGTAAAGACTTTTGTACTTAGTTAAATGGTTACTTTTTACTCGACTACGAAAAGAGGGTAATGATTTTCAAGTATATGTATAGCCATTTCTTTAGCATGCTCTACAACGTTAACAGCTTAAAGAATTTCAGTGTTTGCGGTGTCATTGGATTCGAATCCATTAGCAGAATAACAGAGGCTATAAGTTTTTTAATCGTACTTTAATATTATAAATGTGAAAGTTTCTAAAGATGTTTGGAAGTTTGTGGGTCCTTCACACTCTAACCTTTGAACGAATTAAGTTGAAACTTGGCACACAGATAGTTTGAATCCAGGAATTCAATATCCATATTATGTCCTCATAGGATAGATTTTATCCCGTTTATAAGTTCCCTTGGGATAAATTCTATTCTTCCGCGGGTATCGTCTAGTTTTTTATAATATTCCCCTTAGTTCTAAGCACTCAGATTTTTTTGTATTTTTTTTTTATAATTATTAGTTTCATAAGTAAAACATACGGTTTAAACAAAGGCCAGACCAGGCGGCTCTATTGTGTGGGGAGGAAATACCACCGCCATTGTGTTGGCGACTGTACGATTGTGCGATTGCGTTAACCAATATTGTAATTGTTAGTGACAGAATGTTCCTACGAGGCTACTAATGCGAGTGGTGGAGAAGAGCTCTTTTTACCCGATCGTGTAAAATGGAGGGGAATGTTTATCAAGCGTATGTATATCTATGTCTATTTTTTGGGGTACTTTACAGCCCAAACGTTTTACGGTTTACAAAATGTGAGGTGATATTGAATTCGTGTCCATTGTGGAAAGAATAATGTCCTGTATATCATAGTGATAATTATTTATTAGGTTACCAACATCACCCCCCCACTTTTAAGCCAACGGGTTTCGGTTTTTGGGTCAGCTATTTACAAGTAGTTAAGCTCACAGCTTAGTAACGCAATTTACGCAATAGACAGTAATAATAAAATTAAGTATCTAAAACGTAATATATACGCTTAATGACCGGATTTCAAAGTCGTTTAATACATTACATAGGTGTCATTTCAATTTCCTTTTAGTAAATACTTTGTTGCAAGATGGCATCAGGTTATATAACTTGTTATTATCCGGTATTGGTATATGAATAAATTGTATCTATAATTGATGTTATATCATTAAAACAAACATTATCTTAGAATTTCTGTAATTAACTAAGGTATTTATTGTACCTAGAATGTTTTTACAGTGTACTTTATTGTTTACACAAAACAAGTCATATGTGTCAACGTCTAGGGCGGTTAGTTTTGCATAAAGTATAGCCAACATTTTATAAACTAGCTGCTCTGGCAGTCGTTATGCAACAACTATCTAACCTACATCAAAATATTTTTAGCATACATATTTTTATTGAGGTTTTCATTTAATTTTATTCAGGTTTCTGATGTGTTATTTTAAGATTGTGTTTTTTTTTTACCTTTAACATAATAAATTACAATTTAGACATATTGGTAAAGCCGTTCTCAAGATATTGTCAGTCTATAGAAACGACAGCAAATTTTAAACAACAATAAAAGTCAACAAACAACATGACATCAAAAACCAAGAAATATTCTAAATCGAACGACTAACAAAAAACATTTTACAAGCCCAATAAAACATCTATCGTCTTAAAAGCCAATTACCTATCAATAAAACTATATAATAATACTATTAACAACACTTCAAGATATAACAATAGTGATTAATTGCCGATATCATGATACATCATATCATCTTTGTGTATCATTGAATGGTCGGTTGGCCTTTACGCAACTTTCTTTATTCAATAAAGTTGATCAAATCGTTTCAAGCATGAAGGTTTCAAGCATATAGTTTTTATGTTTTGTGTTAGTGTGTTGGTGTTTAATAATGTTATGTAACGAATAATTCCTTCCAACATCTTTTCAAAAGGAAAGTCACACACAAACACGTAAGTATGCACACAAAAATACACACATACACAACAGCGCGTTCGATCTCAATACACAAACATTGATACTCGTTATAATCTTATAAACGTGCTTTTATAAACAATATTTTAATATAAAAAGTATAAAACGCACACAAAAC
>LGAG01000970.1:5478-18838 GCA_001278395.1 Lerema accius | reverse complement strand
TCGTCCCATGGGTACACATTCAACACAGCTTGCCCATCTGTTCATTCGGTATAAGGTATTAGTTACTAAGGTCACTTATTTCATGTAAAGGAGTCACGACAGTAGTGGTTAATTTACGAGTAAACGTAGGCGCACACTAGGCAACCAAATGAATATTATAAATGTTAATATGACGTAGTATGGGAAACAGCGCACATTGGCTGCCACAAATTCCTCACATATTTTGGGTACCGCAGCCTTGCTCCCTAGTGCGTGCCTAGACTAAGAGTATAGTGTGAAATAGGAACATAAATATTTGAATTCATATTAGACACTCCATTGGCAAGTACCTAGATGGCAACATAAGGATAGGAAATCAGTCTGATTTGAAATTTACTCAATTAGCGATTTCCGGCTTAGGCACTGCTGCTTTTAGTACTTCATACTTTTCTAAATATTAAGTAAATTTTCTTACAATTAAATTCTTAAATATTTTTTTTTTGCAGTTGCGATAGGGAGCTATAGAGATAATGTAGTAAAGTTTTAGGTAAGTACAAAAGATTTTATAAAATTTTCAGATGTAACGTAACTGAAGCAATTTTAGTCATTATAGTAAACCAATAAATATTGTTGCTAATAAACTTTCTACCTATAATCAAAGCTAATCAAACAGAGGTTAAGCAATCTCTGGGCTTTCTAGAAAAATCCCTGCAATAACTGCTCAATTCAATGAGTTATCTAATCAATATCCACCTATTACGATTATTAAGTGTAATTATTATAAGTGCTTAATTCGTAATATTACAGCACGATTGTATAAACAACGAAAGTTTCGTAATTGGCTGTATTCCGCAACATCTGTGTAAGGTAGGAAATCATCATTGTTAGTTTTGTATTATACGAGTCACGTTTTTGACCTTTTTATATCTATTAATGATTAATGAGATGGAATGCAGTGGAACTGATAGTACACATTGAGTTGAAGAATTTTATGGAATCAGGGCATCTAACATTGTATGAACTATATCCATCAATTTCTTCATCCTTTTGCTATGGAGTAATGGAGGGAGCAAATGGAGGGAATGGTCCCTAATTTTACTTATTGTCGCTATTACATCTCCACCATCAAATCAATCTTCTCTCTCTTGTTTATTTTTCTTACTCTCATATCATACATCTTTTCTTTGGCTTCGCCTAATCCTCTTTGTCCATCTACATTCATAACACTCTTGGTACATCCGATTCCATTGGCCTCACCACATGTCGATGATATTTGGTTACATTTCAAGTAAAAAGAAGAAATGTTTTAGAATTTCTCGCAAATTCTATTTACATTGAACTATTGAAATAAAAGTCTTTGTAGATGAGTAATTTCTACAGTGTGTATTAAACCTTATTTTTAGTTAGCAACCAGGTAATTTCTGCACCTGTATTGAAAAATTTCATTAAATCTCATACCTAAGGTGTTTTTAAACCAAATGCTGACATTGGTTACAATAAGACATTTTACTTTCTTAACTGCATTCTGTCCTCCTGATCTCCATCTAAAAACCTTTTTTCTGCTTCTAAAATCGACTTCATAAACTGTTTTCTAACAATTAGTAAAATTCATACTAGTCACGCTTCAACCCTTTTAAACTCATTGCCGTGTCTGAGGTTGTTTGTTTCATTTTAGCAAGTTTCTTCAGCAGCTCTTTGGACGTGGTTTGAGGTTTGCGGTTAACTGCTATTATGTTAAGTTTTTGTTCAAGATCAACGTCTTTGTATTTAGGTTATACGTTAATATTCAGGTCATATTTTAGGTAAGCGAAAGGTTTATATGAATACTTATTGTATTCTGAGGACACTTCATTTGCAGGATCCATTGTTCTTTCTGTATTGGCATAACACAATGAAATTACATTAAAACCACACAAAAATTCCAAACATTGCCAGTATCTTTTTTTTAACTAGTTAAGGAAAACATTCGAAAATATACTGTTCCAAAAGGAGGGCAAGAATATGTAGATGTGTGAGAATATGTAGCTTTATAAGTAAATGTGTGTCCTTTTTTTGGCATGCTCATGGATTGATGAATAAAAAAAGTATGAAGCGACATGGGATTTGTCTCCACTGTGGAAATGTCATCGATTATACATAATACCCTTTGTATAACCCTCTCCCCAAAATATTAAGTATATTTAGAAATTAGTTTTTTGTTTGTATATAAACGACTACTATAGTTGCGACAGCCACACGACACAACGACTAATATTAAAGGCTTTGACAAACTAAAATGTAGCCAAGTTCTTTTGAAAGGTCTATACAGCGAGCACGTTGTCTTTCTAAAGTTTCTACACGCAGTGCCCATTAAACGCCGTATTGTGGTGCGTTACCGCGATTGTAATGCAAATGGCTTCACACGCATCGACTGTCTATGGCTACCAGTTGTTGCACAATACTACTCGTATGAGTATTCGGCTTAGCTTTACACAAACACTCGAGGGTAAGGTTTTTCAAGCTTATGTATGTATATATGTATGTGTGTATGTATGTCTGTATGTCCATTTCTTTGGTCCGCTCTAAAGTCTAAACAGCTTGACATATTTTAACATTAGAGGTGTCAGAGGATTCGTCTCCATTGTGAAAGTGACATTTTGTCTTTCTATTAATGATTTATCTTACTTTATATGATTGCCTGTTCTTCAGGAGGGCCTTCTCAATAGCCCCAATATGCTAAGACCTCAGACCAAAAAATATAATAGACTCAGTTCAGAACTTTAATAATATTGAAAAAACATAATTATCAATTAAATTCTTGTTTTAAAAAGATTCTTAGATTAATTACCACGTAATTAATGAACGTCGTACCAAGATTAGTATTAATGCTTACCTAATCTTTAGTGTTGTATAAGCTACAACGACTTCAACTAATGGATTTACTAATGGCGGAGTTCACATGAAACCATTTATAAACGATTACTACGTAGTTAAGACAACAAATTGTCGACACCTAAATTATGTAACGTAGATTATTAAGTACATTATATCGATACATCCAGAAGCTTTAAGTTACCTGTTAGATGTGTTATTAAATAGTACTAATAATTAATAAATTGCAAGGTTAATTCGGCATGCTTTTATGAACTTTAAAATATCGTAATCATAGACAATAATTATAAACCTTATAGCCTTAAAGCTAATTATTTCTCTATTTCAGGCATTTAAACATAGAATTGTAAGTTGCATCGATTTGTATGTTCGCGAGTGCTCTTGATATCTATACATTGTAAAAAATGTAATTGTAAAAATACTGTTAGCCTTAACCTAAAAAATGTAAGGTGGCTCGATTCTAATTATCGGATAGATTAGCGGAGACACAGGTCAAGTGTTAAAAATTATGGTGTTCGGTGCAGCGTCCTAACTTTGTCCCTTTTTTACCTTTTACGACGTATTTGGGACCATGTACTACTAGATGCGCGTAATTACTAGTACGAACAACAACAAGTACTTTACTAATGCGTAAGTAATCGAGGAACGTAGTGAAACCAACCGAAACCACGCACTGTTGTATAATTCCTTTTCCGACATTTATTTATGTTCCTATATCAATGTAAAAAATGTATTAACTATTCATGTATATTTTGTACCGTACTTCAAGTGTATTGAGCATTGTTTTGTTATTGTTTACGTATTACGAATCCGATAGTATCTATTCAAACAAAAACGTCTTTAATCAATTTTATTAACCTTTACAATAGCAGTTTGACAATTAATTTAATGATTGAATGTTAAGTCACTTCAAATTATCAGATAAAGTTGTTTGGTGCATTGTTATATACCGATGACCGTGCAATATTAAATTAAACTTATAATAGAGTTTATACAAAAGTAAACTAGAAAAAATAAACATGAATAAAAATAGATAAAAAAAATTTACTGCTAAACACTTTTTTTGTAATAAGTGGGCCCTAGTGTAAAAAAAATATATATATCCCTTATTGTAATAGAGGCAAATATAATGACACCTTAGATGATGAAATCAGTCTAACTGTCTAGGATGTTGAGCGTCCTAAAGAAATGGAAAACAAACATACGAACACACCTTTGATAAACACGACTCTCCTGGCACAAATGTGTAAAAATCGACGAATTTTCCGACAACCTTTAAGTGGACGTCAAGCCTATAATTATAAAGTAAAACTTTTTTTGTTGACACTTACCAATCAGTCGAAAGTTATTAAATATGATACGATATGTCTCAATCCCGGAAGTTTTTGATTAAAATTGAAGCAAAATCCTCCAAGACATAATCGCCGCGTGAAATCAAGCATAGAAAAGTAATTACCTTGTCACACAAGCCAGTAATTCAATCTACCAGCATTCGAAGGAGAACTACTATGCCTACCGTCACCTACCGTTACCGTCTCTATGTGATATAGTAAATTACGACGGTGACCACTTTCTAATTGGCTTTATTTCTTCGATCATCTATATTATTATATATACTAGTCTATAATTATATATATATATCTATACTTAATATAATAAAGCTGAAGAGTTTCTTTGTTTGAACGCGCTAATCTCAGGAATTACTGGACCGATTTGAAAAATTATTTTAGTGTAAGATAGTACATTTATCGAGGAAGGCTATAGGCTATATAATATAATACCTAAGTGCAGTTGTCACAAGCTACTGCTAAACTTTTGCTGGTGTATTTAAGACCGAGTGTGGTTTCGGGTCAAATAAAAAAGGTTGTTGCAAGGATGATGTTGTCGAAATACACCAAGGAACCAGACAAATTATTAAAGTCCAATATGATAAACGTTTAACTTTCTCAACATTACCAACAAAGATCCCTTTTTTTGTACTTAAAAGTATTTCATTATCAGTGGTACTAATAGACTTAAATTAATTAATGAACTAACTAAACACTGTATGTACCTAATACTTTACTCTCATCTCTGAACTACGAAAATAGATTTACCTTGTTAAATGTTTGTGTATTTACAAAAAACTTAATCACCTTGATCGGTTCATTGTGTCAACCTACTCATCATACCACGTGTTTTAATAAGACTTTTATTAATATTAATAGTAACTATTGTATTTTATTGCAATAACAATTGCAATAAAACGATACATTTGTGTGGTTTTGTAAACTATCTAGTTCTATTAAAGTTTATTAGGATGTTGGTGTGTAATATCTTGATGTGTAATGTGACAAATACATCCTTTCTTTCTAACTTTATGAAATAAAGTTATTTTCTTAAGTACATAAGTAAGTACTATTAGAACTGCCATCACCAAAATTGTCATCCCCAGACAATTCACTAAACTTGGATATCAAATAAAATTGTTTATTAAAGGTAACAATAATTTCATCTTATTTTGGCTAAGCCAAAACTTGATTTGGGTGAATGCGATTTTATATAGGAATGCTTAATGCAGATCAGGTATTATTATTATTTTTAATCCAGAATTAAAAATAATAATAACCTATCAAGTTTAAAAGGGTTCAACAAAATAACAAGATAATAAACGTGCCTTAGAAATTCCCCATGATATTTGTTAAGATACCCAAATTAATTTACGTATTTCTAACGAATCCAGTGTTTATTGTGGATGCAATAATTCGTTGAACTGTTGTAAATAGCAGTGACAATGACGAAATTCCGAGAAAAATTTTCGATGTAGGTGTTGTGTTGTGAATAGTATGAATGTTTTTATTTTATCTCTCGCATCGCCCAACGAAAATTTGCATATCCTTGCAGACTTTTTGCTTAATATACTGACGCATTGTTCTGTTCTCATTCCAGAAACGTGCTTGAAACGTATCATAATAAAAAAAAAACATTATTACAAATTAAAGTAACATTGTTCTTGGATGTAAATTGTAAGGAATTCGAAAACGTACATTTCTATATGAAGCAAATTGTACTTTATTGTACTTAAGTATTAGTCGTCTCAAAAATAAGGTTCAATAACAAAAAAAAAAGTTAATTAAAAATTATTTTATTACTAAAAGTTAATACTTTGGTACTGATAGTGATTACTTATCTATTACCTGATGTGTTATTGAACTAAATACTTCTGTAGAACTATACAGTGGGGTATTAAGTTTGTAATAATTCTAATGTTTATGACAATTTGTGCCCAATTTAGTAGTGAACAAGGTTCGTTTTTATGTTTTTAAACTTATAGAGCATGACCCGTCGTACCGTACAGCAGAGGGAGAAAAACTATAGACAATGTATTTTTGTAGAATCCACGTGAACTGTTTTAGATACACCTATTAAATTTAATCTATTACACATTCTCACACCCAATTATTATGGGGTTACCCTATTTAAAGAAAATCATTTAAGAAGGTATCTTTGCTTTTATTATACTTGTATCTCATCTGTACTAATAATATAAAGCTGAAGAGTTTGTTTGTTTGAACGTGCTAATCCTAGGAACTACTGGACCGATTAATAAAAATCTTTTAGTGTTAAATCCTAGTCCATTTATCCAGGAAGGCTATCGGTTATATAACATCTGGCTAAGATGCATAGGAGAGGAGCAGGAATAAAATATATTGCGAAAACGAGAAAATTACGCGGGTGGAGGTGCCGCAGGCGATTGCTAGTTCCCATTATAAAATGTTTAACATTGTAACATTATCATAGCTATAATGTTAGAAACGTGGTTCGTGCCTTTATAAAACTGGTTGGCAAGCAATTGGTATTTTTCTAAATTAGTCGTAAAGATAAACAATGTTGTAGAAATTATTTGTATTAATATTTACTTCACAACTCCATGGAATTGATGGTCACTTTTTACCTCTAAAGCTAGAAAAGACTCAATTATTCCTCCAAGAATTTTATCTGATAAGAAAGATTAGCCTTAAACATCGGATACTCAAAAGTGGATAACATAAACAAAACAAATCATTGAACAAAGTTAGGAATCCAAATGCCTGCCCCGGATAGGAATAGATCCCAAATTCCTTCTGTTTTATGTGTAAAACTCTCCATGGAAACGACACCCAACTTCTATAGAAGCCAGAAGAAATTTTGAGGCTTCAACCTCTTCCTTCCCTCGCAACATCGTTTTCACGAAGAAATATTGGTCCTCTCCTTATAACCTCTGAAATAATACTTATACCTCGTAAAGAATTTCAAGTCTTCCCTCAAAGGTGAATCCTTGCTTCCTCCTCTTTGATCATAACAGAATGATAGCTTGATGGCCGTTTTAAATAAGTACTCTATCCTTAATCCCCAGGTAATAAGCCTAACTACAGTCAAAATAGACAATGGATATTACTGTGCCAACTATTATGGATTCTTGAACTTTATGGACCCGTGAAACTGAAAGTCGTAGAACTCACCTGATACAGGAACTCTGCCATCCTTCCTGTCGCTTTGCTCATCAGCTCTCACGATAGGCTCCGATTCCAACGTCACTTCTCCAGAACCAGCCTCCTCACACCTCCCGTCACGGACCGCCAAGAGGAAAGCGCACAAACACACCAATGTGATTCTTAAAAACTTCCGCATCTTAACGAACATCAATAGATTATTTTTGGTCAGTTAGAGCCATTTTACGATCAACGATCGTTATCACGTATGAACGGACCTCACAGTCACATTTTCGCCGATTGCAACTCGCTAACGTTTCAATGACATATGTGTTGAACACAAACAATGTTGGGAAAACGCACACATTCACTAAATCGTTGCACACACAATCACAGGAACACTTGAGTTCGTTTATTGGGGAATTAAAAGGAAAGGTTACTGAGTACGTAATGTTTTCGATCGTTTTTTGTTTTTAATTCGAACGTGTCGACACGTGCGTCTTTCGCTGAGCTAGCGAAGGTACTAAACAATCCGTTGGTGGGAGGCATCCCCCACTAGTTGCGCACGCGCAAGGCAGTGCAAGGCTTGAATTCGATGCCGCTGAATGCGAATACTCTGCACACCAGAGTACATTATGGCTCAATGGACGCCATCGTTTATTATGCCAAATGATAGCTTATCAAACACTAAATAAAATTAAACTAAAGTATTCGTTTGTAAAAAAAAATAATCGCTTCCGTGCCCCTGAGTACACGTTTAGCCGTGTCGAAGGTCTGCCAATAGTATCTGGCATCTTTTAACGCTTGTCTTGGCCACTAACCCCTTTACCAAACCCCACTAGATCAGCGTGGTGTAATAATAATTGGCTAGCCTGGAGCTAAAGTGGACTATGTTACAAAATAAATTTATCAAATGAAACGAGTTTAAAGTCACTATATTTAAATAACCAATCAAATTCTAAAGTGGTATTTTTTTAATGATAACCTTACTTTGGTGACCGGATGACACTTGAGACCACTTTTGCTTGGATTAATTTATTGTTTTTAAGTTCAAAAATGCTCATAGCCAAAAATGTTACATAGACCACTTTAGTTCCAGGCTAGCTAATTATGCTTTAGGTCTCGACAGTTTAAGGGAACGCACCAAGTGTTTACAGGAGCTCCCTGAGTCTCCCTATAAGTGGTGGATAGCCATCAAGGGAAGTTTTAGCGGGTAGAAAATTAGAAATCCTACATAATCCACAATCTATGAGTTCGCGTGTCATAAGAAAGATTTCCTCCTAGAAAACAAAAAACCGGCCAAGTGAGAGTTCGACTCGCGCATGAGAAGTTCCGTATCATCATTTATAAAAAGATACTTTATTTTTTGCTTAACATTCAAGTTTATACCTGTTTATTAAGATCGAGTAAAAATGCTTAAAATTTTGTTTTTTGAATTTGCGTTTGTTGTATGGGAGCCCCCCTTAATATAGTTTTTTCAGTATTTTTTGTTATAGCGGCAACGGAAATATATAATTTCTGAATATTTGAACTTTCTACTTATCAAGTTTTGTAAGATACAGCCTGGAGACAGACAGACAGTGGAGGCTTAGTAATAGAGTTGCGATTTTACCTTTTAGGTACGGGAGGTACCTTTTAGGTAGGTTTTAGGTACGGAACCCTAAAAAGTATAAGAATAGCCTAAATTACATGAAGAATCTTGTGCTCAGTAGCAAACTAATGCAGCAGTAAACAACTAATCAATTGAGGTAAATAACAAGTTTTACATATTTTACAAGCCGTTAACGAATTATAGAACACTGTGGTTTCTGGTTGTCAATCGAAAAAAAAATCGATAATAATCACCGTTACCATTAAGAAGTGAGATATCTATTACTTATCACTAGGTAAGTAATTACTGTCGGTTTGATAACTAACTCTCTTCTTCGTTTGAAACCATTACATTAGATGGAAATTATTGTAGGAATCTAACAGTAGATTAAGAACTACGAGTACTTAAAATTTTTGATAACAGTTTAATCGAGGTTGAACTTAAGTTTGTAATTAACAACTGTGGTTTCGCCCGCGAAAGAGTAGTTAAAAAATATTTGGATTTATCCCAAGGGAACCTATAATCGGGACACAATCTATCCTATGTCCAATTCTTGGATGCAAACTATGTGTGTGCCAAGTTTCAGCTTAATCCGTTCAACGGTTAAAACGTGAAGGACCAGACATCCCAATATCCAAACATCTTTACAAACTTTCACATTTTATAATATTAGTAGGAAGTAGTATTAGTAGGATTACCATTTGTCAAGTCGACGTGTGCATATTTACTGTTTGGAAGTCCTAATATGAGCCCACAACCCATTATCTAAGTTAAGTTCGTTCGTTGCTCTTTAGATCAGTGGTTCTTAACCTTTTCAATATTATTGTTACCTCTTCGACTAATTAGGAAAACTGATTTTAACCGGTCATAATAAGTTATCAAAACAAACAATACAAGTTACTTTTTCTGTAGCTTTTTATTTAAAGATACTAATTATTACGTTCTTCGTTACTTCTGCAAAATAGATGATTAACCCAGGTTAGGAAACCAGGCTTTAGACAGATAGATAATTATAAAGATAATCTATAAACATAATAATACGCGTTAATGTGACACCGTAATCGAGAATGGGCAATAACAAAGATTGTGTAAGAGCAATTTTCGTGAATACGGGAAGCAAGTGGTTAAGGCCTATTACTTTACAATCCAAGCAGCGTTAAAAGCTATTTATTTACGACAAAATGTTTCGATATTCAAAAAAGTAAAGGTTATGGTGTAAAGCGCCATCTTTTATATGTTTATGGTATTAAAATACAGCATGTACACATTTTTATATAGTTCTATGATTTTTTCAAAGAGGGCAGTGGCAATATTACTAGTACACACTACCCATACTACAATATACTTAGTACCCGATTATTACAATAGATGGCGGTTAGCTTACCTCATTGATTTTACACGACTCCGCCAGAAGCACGGTAATGTTTTTCGTGTATAGGTATGTATGTTTGTATGTTTGTATATCTAACATATTAGGACTCTTTGATTTTGTCTGTATTAAAAGAATGAAGTTAATAAAAGAAAGAGAGAAAAATTAAATACAAAGGGAAAGAAATCGTTTAGTTCGACACAACTCTTATCCATGAATTCGTAGAAAAGAAAATAAACTCCAACTCAAACTTTAATATGTTTAATATAGAAAACACCAAAAGATACGCCTTAAATAAATTGGTTTGTTCACAACTTTTTTTCATTTAACAAAAAATACCGTAACAAAAATATAATTATTATTAAATTACTTTCTATGTTCTAATCGCACTTTGAAGTTATCAACATCTTTCATCATAATGCGTATTTCTAATCGTAATGGGTTTTTTAAGTATTCAGGAGACAAGTCACTAGGTGGCAATACTTTGTAGTTCCGCAGCAATGTTGTAATCATGACCTTCATTGACATCATAGCGTAGTTGTATCCTGGAAACAACATTGATTGTTAAATACAACTGCCAATAACTTTGGGGTTCATTTGTTTTTACCCGTCTGCATTAGTCAGAGATTGATTTTTGAGACTATGTGTCTGTATCAATTTTTATGACACGCCCTATAATCTACTGGCTTAACAGATTTTAACTTTATGAGATGTCATAGGATTCGTTTCCACAGTGGAAGTTACAAAGACTTATAATTTATGCCCGGACTATTCTAATTTTAAACGGAACAATGAAGACATATTCAATTATAATTTGGCAATCCAACATTTTTAATTTAAATTTTATAGTGTATGTGCTCATACCTAAACAGTTCCTGGGTCCGTAGCTGAAAGGCATAAACGCTGATCCCGGTGTCACGCTGCCAGTCAAGAAGCGATCAGGATTGAACTCTTCGGCATCGGCGCCCCAATACCGCGGGTTCCGATGGAGTGCCCAAATATTGAAGCAATCGTAAGATCCAGCTGGCAGTGTTATATCTGAATCTTTATAATGGAAATAAATATTATGTGTAACAATTATAGGTATCATTCATTCACAATATTTTTTAAGAACTCACACGCACACTCTTAAGCCAAACATACACGCTAGGGTAATCAAGCCGGTTATAACCTTATACGGTTATAAACTAAGTAATGTAATGTAATGTAAGTCTTACATAAAGAAATCCTCTTAATTGCCATTTGATGTTGATATTTGTTTGACATAAGGAGTTTTGGTGAAATAGTGAGTGATCAAGCTGGTATATCAATGACAAATAACACTATTTACACTTACTTAGCTCAATATCTTTGACATTCTCTCTTACAATTATCGGTACTGGTGGGTACAGTCGCAGAGTTTCTCGAATAACTGCATTCAGATATTTCAGCTTCGGCAGATCTTCAAGAGTTAATGGTCTATCAGAGTCCCCGAAAATTTCACGAACTCTGTTAAAAAGGTTTAATTTATTATTTGCAACCGTTAAACTAATATGCATATTACAAAATTAAATATAAAGCGAAAGGTTCTGGTCAATATCAAGGATTTTTTCAAATGTCACATCAAATTGAGAAGTAAATAGAGTCAAAACATCGCCAAAAAATAATAGTAACAGTCGTAGTTACTTAATAGGAGGCAAGACAATTCATTGCTCACTTACTCTTCATAAGCCTTTTCCTGGACAAGTAAGTATCTTGATAACATTACAATAGTAAAACAAATCCCAATCGCTGACGTGTCTGTGCCAGCGAGGAGAAGGACTGTCATTTCCTCACGTATTTCAATATCTGAGAATCTGGCAGCTTCATCAGATGATGTTAATAAAAAGTCTAGCATTGTTTGGGTTTTTGAGTAATTCTGACCTGGGAAAAAAAGTTTAGATTCATACATGCCGACCTCACTTAAGGGTTGATTTTCCGAAAATTCAAAGTTTCGTACTTCTTGGTTTATTACCAAAAAGTATACCATAACTTAACTATACTGCTAGCTTTAAAACAGAGGAGATTTCTCAGTGCGCTTCATCCCCTATTTCGCCCCTTAAAGGAGGAATTTCCGAAAGTCCGATTTCAATGCTCTCTTCCACTTCATAAAGTATCACTTTACCAAGTTTCAAGCTTCTGGGTCCATTCGTTTAGACGGTAAAGTGTCCGTCAGTCAGTTTTAAAAATTTTTCAAATCTTTTGTTAAGTATATTGATGATGATTAATTTTGAATAAACAAATAAACTGCTGAAGTACTTACTGTTAGTTTCCAAGTTCTCATTTTCAATGTTATTTGAGTAACTGTTGATTGGTAACGTTTTCGTTTTTTTAACAACCTGCAGGGAAAATTGACAAGTTTTATAACTTCTTGATAAACATAAATATCGGTAGACACAAAAGGTTTTAACTATGTAGCGTAAACTCCATGACTTAAATAACTAAAACTTCAAAACCACTAGGTACGTAAGTTTACCATAAAAAGTGATACTTAAAATGATATAAAATTAAATGTATTAATATAAAACACACAGCTGTGTCCATGACGCAGTTATACCCAATTATTTGGTTACTCCCTATTTTAAAATAACTGATGATTTGTCTACATACGTTGTCGATAAAATCGTGTATTATTTTTCTGTGTTTCTCTGCTTCTCGATAAACTAGCAGTAGCTGGTAAAGGAAATCCCAATGAAGCCATGGTGTGAAAATATGTCTTGCCAATAGTTCGGAATATTTCTCAAAAGACGCAAGAAATTGAAGCCGGGTTTTTGAATCACCGTTAATTTCGGCACCTAATGCTGTTTCTGAAAATAAAATTAACATTGCGATCTTAACTCGTAACTATACATATAATGTGACCTATCTACCTATAATAGCTACTAAAAAGTTAACTCTGTTCTCGAAACTATAATAATATCCACTTAATATTAAATTATACATAAACTAGAGTAGTAACCCACCCTCGCTTCGTTTCGGTGGACCTTTTATCAGATATCCCGAGAAACCAAAAAGTAGTTTAGGAGATTTCACACTAATTTAAACCTGTTGACGACGATGCAGACGTTGTTCTGCTACATA
>LGAG01000968.1:224015-257881 GCA_001278395.1 Lerema accius | reverse complement strand
AACCGTTTCCATTTCGTTTGCGGTTCAGCTGCTAATGTCAAGTTACCGGAATACCTTTTGAGTTTACAAACGCAACTGTAACGAAGCCGAAACGCAGCCGATCCGTTTCGGTTAATGAATACCAGAATTGGGGGGCTGGTACCATGATGGATCATATACATCAGATAAAATTGCAGTTTGTACGATTTAAACTTCAAAGGGGACGAATCTATTGTACGCGATTTAACTAAAGATCTTCACACCGATGTACAAAGGCCCACACTACATTTGAAACCAAATACATTGCCGGACACAAACGATTTATGAGTAGAGACCACAATATCTCAGATTAATGGCATAGACGGAGGTACCTCGTAGTATCTATTTGAAATTGATGGATAACCAATCAGGATAAAATATTCGGGTAATTCTTTGAACATTTCGGAAATGTGTGTTTATTAGGAATAGGAAGATAGAGGCGTAAGTGCGGATTGCTATTAATTAAATATTGACACAAAATTCATTGCTTATTACAATATAACGTAATGGTTATAGGTTTTTGTAAAACAGGCAAATTGTTTTATGTTTATAATTTTGTGGAAACATTTCAGGATGATATTGTTGATTTTACTTAAAACACAAAGGAAATTCTGGTTCATTTTCCCTGTTCAGAATATAATTTCGCTGAAGTACATTTTTGCGTTCAGTTGTTTTATTCAATTATTCGTTTTCTTAAAAACTAAACAGCATGCATTCTTCTCAGACACCTAAATAGCCTCTATATCTATAAATAGGATATCGATAAATAATCTACACTAAAAGCAACTAGGCTAGGAAGGAAATCCAGGTTTAACCCGTAAATACATTTCATGCCTATCACGAAAGCAATATACAAATATTATCTTAAATCGAATGCTTGGCCCTGCTATAAAACTGGCAATTCAAAAAATGTCCTGTGATTTTTCACACGTTTGGTGAAAGAATTTCAGACGTGGAGAACCGAGGACTGCAGACAGACGTTTTTGCAACACCTTTTTGCCAATGAATAATGTCTGGTACTTTGGTAACAAGGCATAACAAACTTCATGGTATATTTCTGTTTTTTTTTTTTTAATTTACTCATTATATTCATAGCCTTATAGTAGGATGCTTAGGCATGGTCATCACAGACACACGAACACGCAACCAGCTTAAGAACAGTAGACGAAAAAAAGCCTATGCCTATAAGTATGAAAAAAAATAATTTTTATCCTTAATACAAAAGGTATAGAAAAAATAATCCAATTTATACAGTATTTTCTACAAGCGGGAAGGTAAATGAAACAAAAATATAATTACAAAAATGACCAGAGATGTTGTCACTTTGTTCCGAGTTAACCTTTGCCGTAGTTTCAGATTGAACGCCTGCCATTGACAGTGATCTTGGTAGTTTTTTGTAGTTTTTCACAACGCGGATAAGTACTTTTTTGTTTCATTTTAACCTTATAAAACAGCTTATAACGATTGTCACTTAGATTTTTGTAAACATAAAAACCTTACGGAGGCATTTGGAATATTATTATTCCGTGAAAATCTAAAACTAAGTTTAGTTCAGCATCGTTGGTTTAATACAAATTTATGCTTCGGTGGAAGGGCAATATAATATTTTATCAAGTTCACATCGACAAAAAAGTTTCTTAGATTTGTATATTCATTCATTCTTTTATCAGTCTACAAATTCATTGCTATTTATAAAGTTACTCTATATGATGCCTCTTTCTGGCCTTCCTGAGGTATTATGAATACAAGGATTTTCCATTGTTTATTATGTAACGTATTATATAACTTAATGTAGCGCGTAGACCATCAAACGCCATGGCAAACTTTACGTGACTTTAATCTCTATTTTTGTTTAAAAAGTATTGCGGAACGAAATCTGTAGTAAGGGCTGTTTCATACAACCAGCATAACAATTTTTACATCAGCTCTATCACACCGTTATTGTCAAGGTACGGTTCTTCCGTATGTTTCCTAAACATAGTTTACCTCGTATTTCCCAGCATTGCTACAGAAACATATTACCGGTACTTGTTTTTGAACTCAAGTCGTGTGAACGTTGCGGCCTTGGTTTTATAACAGAGACGAACGAGAACGAGTACGCGGACTTTACAGTTCTAATTTATGTGGTCCTGGTACAAGCAAAATTTTTTACTTTATGAAATTATTGCAATTTCGGTACTTTGCCGTATATATTTTATATACAAAACGCCCTAAACGTGAATTTCATAAAAAACAGATAAAGAAAGATAATAGAAAGACTATGATGTAAATAATAGAGAACAAAAAAATTTATTAATTAGTGCTGATATACATTAAGTATATACAAATGGTATACATTCTCGTCTACGTAATTTGTGTCGTAAGACTAAATAAAAAAAAAGTAAAGAATGAAAAATAACATTTGTTGGGTTACCTATCTAGTTATATTATAATTTCATTCGTAAATATCTATCTAGATACAAACCCAACTTTATTTGGCAGTGCTGTTCAATTTATTATACCTGGTTTAAAACTAACTTCAAGTTTCTTTTGTATCGTGTATAAGAACGATCGTATTGTATAGTTAGAAATAGGAACTCGTCCCGCATTAAAGTGTTAAAGCGTGACTGGCAACGCAAGGTCGCGTAAGTTGATCTCAATACCGCATCCGATCGTGCAATGTGAGCGTCACTGTATACCATTGACGTACACTATAGGACATTTTTTTATGAGCAGACACGACTACGACACGACACTGGCACAGACATTGGGCAGTTCGACATTGACCTATAAAACAACGACATAGCTGCAAACATCGGGTCATTATACATTGGCCAATACAATAACGTCACAGCATAATCATTGACACTCGACAGTTCTATATTAGCTGATACTACAATTATCTGGAAATAGTACTCATCAGTTGACATTTCAGGTGTACTTCTTAGGTGCACAATACACACGAAAGCTTAGCTCTATATGTCGTAGGTTTCAGGGCAATGAATGATGAAACTTCCGCTGTCGAAGCTATAAATGCTGTTGTTGTCGTTGCAGTGTCGGTCCCGTGTCGATTAATAAAGAAACTCCTAGACACGGACAATAAATGTACGACTAGTAGCTTCGGTAGTAACCGCTAGTAGCAAAATTTGAGCTCTTCAATACTTCTAGTGATAGTGTATCTTTAACCCTTAGTTTCGGTTTTTATCATTAGATAATATTAATTCAACCCTGTCGGAAGCATTCAGAATAGGTATGTAGGAACTTGCAATACATCGTTTGGCAACTAGTATAGAGTACGCACATTCCATGCCTCTTTAATTATCAAGAAGAGAACCGTACCCTGCGTGTAATAGGCCGTTAGGTCTCGCAATCCGAATACATTGTGTGCATATGGCCTTATGTCGAGTCATCTTACACGAACTAAGAAACATGACAATTGTATCTATCTACCTATAGTTTAAAAATATACATAGGAAGTACGAGTAAATAATTAATTTACATTGTTATACTTCCTATCACGAATTTCTAATTAATAAAATTACTCACGTTTTTGTAATTATTTTATTGCGGTCATTTTAATCCCAAAATGCGAACTTTCTATTTGCGACCTTCGTAGTAATTATGAATTAGTCAACATAAAGACTGTTTTTGTAGAAATTGTGAATTATGAGGTGCCTACAGAAATTTTTTGGTCCTTGCTAAGTTTTTACCTAACTTAGCAATAATTTTGTGACTCATTAATGGTTTTACGTAAATAATCTAAAAATATTTGTGTATTAGGTAAATTGATAATATTATACAAGTGGTTATTTGATATTTATACTTAAATACCACTTATTTAAAGGTTATCATTAATCAGTAACCATAATTTAACTATATATTGAATACAAATTGAAATTGTAGTTTCCAATTAGTTTTGCAACTTCAGGGGCAATTAATTGTATTCATCAAAGTAGGCAATTATTTTGTTGATTGGTTTATAATTATTAATATTGTAAAACGAACAAAGGCACTACAAATATCAAAATAGTGACCTTTCATGTTGATTCCTTTGTTATAAAATATAACCACATAATTTTCATCGTAGGACGGGTTTTATTGTCAGTTATAACTTATAACTTTAGAATCCTATTATTCATATGTAATTACATAACGACATACACGCCATGCAAGGCTAGTTTTAATATTACTCGCTAATTCATTCTGTTCACATTGAACTTGCATAGTGACATTGCATTTGTTATTGTAATTCTAATTACCATTATATTGTCATCAGTCAGTTAAATTTAATGAACAGCTAGATAGGATACTTACTTGTATTGGACTAGAAAAACAATGTAGGTATATAGTTATTTATGTAATGACTTAGTTGATTCTAATAAATAATATTAATAAATAATAGTATCAACAAATTGAAAATTATATTACATTGTAATGTATTTGTAGCAGTAGCTAACTCGAACGATAGGTACCTCAATATTACATCCACATTATTTTAAGAAGTATGGACCTACACTACCACAGGTCGAAAGGTTAATTTGATTAGTTAGTAATTTATGCGCCTATATGAGTTCACCTCGCAGTCCATTAAACAAATAGGATTCAAAACTCTACTGAAACAAAAAGTACCTACTTAAGTACGATATACAGTATACTCGATTATTTATGCATTTGCCATAAAAGACCAACAAATTCCGAAACCTATTAGAAGTCCGAAATAATATAAAATTTATGCCGGCGTACAGCGTCGTATCGTAAATGCACCCCGCGCACAGAATTAAAGTGACGACATAAAATGGGGTGGAAACTGTTAAAAATATATTCGGTTATTTATAATCTGTCGCACTGGTAGGTTTTTATTGTTGTAGCTTCATGGAATAAACTTCCTTTCGTATGGATATTTAAAGTAACTCGTTGCGCAAGAATGCGATATTTCGCTCGAATTTTTATTAAGTTTTGATGGATAGGACAGATCTTATATCTTTAAGTTTACGTAATATTAAGTGTAACAACATTGATTTCCAAATTGGATATTCTCGCATATTCACATAATAATTCTGAAATCATACGTACCACAACGAACTTCAAAGGACACAAATTGATCAGTAGGAAGAATTCGCTGATAAAGTTAGGGCTTACATTGACATCTTCTAATCAAATATATTGAACGAGTCTATAATTTTTAGTTTAACATAATTAATAACAGAAGAACTACGAAAAACGGAACAAGACCATACACGAGAAGACACCATCGGTCTACGAGACCTTTGACCACGAATTTTTGGTGACCTCAAAGGTAGAAAAAGGTCGTCAAGGAACTTCAAGGGTCCGCTTCTGAGTACGTTATAAGACTGAGAATCGAACGGGATCACTTCGAGACCGAGAACGATCGAATCATTGCGACACGCTCGACTAACTCGTGATGGAGTTGAGCGCGTGCATTCAGAACAAAGTTGCCAGTTGCCACACTGCAACAGTTTAGGCCTTATACACGTACACGTGACTTTTTCTACTCATTACATCACCCAATCTAATAGACAGACCATTAGAGACCGGTTGTTCAAGGTGAAATGCACTTAAAGTTATGAATGACCGAGCAAAATTTGCACCGAAATCGAATCTGTGCTTCAAATTTGAAGTGTTTGATACCTTTAAATCATGAATATTTTAAGACGCTTGAAGCTCCCTAGAAAATAGGATTAAATTATAACGGATTAATTGTAAATCCTTCAGAGCCGATTACCTTGTACGATTTAATTATATCATCAGCTTTAAGCACTTTTAAATGAGTAACTGTGATAATATCCGTCGCATCAAATGAGATAGACGCAGTGGAGTCGTAAAACGTTAATAAAGACAGCATTCAACGCGATCATGATGTATTAAAGTAACTAGTTGGACATCGTTTAATGAGATATTTAGATTGGGCGTCGTAAATAACGTGGATTCGCAATCGCGGTCGCAATCGTGACTCTGCAGTCCGCTATAGTTGCGTAGTACTGTGTAATGCACCATTGACAAATCCACATCGTCCGTCCACAACATGACATTTGGCTAAGCATTGCCAATTATACAGTGTGGCTCGCGATCCGGACTTTAGGCAGTGTTATGTAACTTTTTTTACGGTATGAGAATAGCAAACGATCTTGCAAGCGCTACCATCCTCTGCCGTCCATAAAGTAGGACTATAGGAACCTGATTTTATATTTTAGATGTGCAGAGCAATAAGATTTTGACAGGCAATTATGAAGAAAAGTTAGGAAAATAAACAGTCCCTATGATTTATAGTAACGTTGTCCTCACTCTTGCAGGATTAGCGGATTGTAAGAAAAGTGTTTTAAGTAAATTGGTCCTTGTAACTAAGACCATATTAATTAGGTATCGTGTAAGTAAATTGATCGTAATATTAATTTCAAAAATGGTAAGTATACTCCTAGCATTAGAAAACAAAAGAAAACTGTTTAAAAACAATCCTTCGAAGTAGGATGTTTTATCCTTGAAATATGATTCGAGCACAATGCAAGGCTTAATAAGTAGAAAGGAGATGTAAAGTTGGCACCAGTAGCGAGCTAGAAATTTCTGTTTGTGGTAAAGTTGTAGCTTTGCGTAACCGACGAACGGAACGAATCGTTACGATGCTCCGTGGACTCATTTCCTGCCGACGAAGTTGCACGTTAGTTCTCTTAAATGAACAAGCCTTTGATATTATGCACGCGAGTGGAAACATCCTGATAATGAAGATATCTGTTACGTACTTTGCATAATGTTCTTAATTAATGGTATTAAAAAATAATACCAATCGTTGTACGTGCCACCTTGCTTTTAGTTGGTTACCTACTTCTATTTATATAGTAATCAATTGCTGCTCGTTAGTCTCGTTAAAACACAAGACTGGACTTATTTGGTTAATTAAAGTATTTTTAGAGTTCAAAGAAAATTTTTTAGAAGATGAGAAAATATGGATAATACCGAGGAATATAGTAGTAACAACAATTTAATTTTTTCGTATGAATAGTATATCTGTAGGTGACACGAAGTTTAGTGACTCAGAGTAGTAACAAGTATGATATATAAATACATGAATTGACTAATGACTACTGATTACAGTAACTAGATAACTAATTATAAAGTCGGATTATAGTTATACTTAAGTTGTAAAGCTCATACAAGTACCTACCTAAGTTGATTGATGTTGTCACCCAACGCCTCATTAAATCCTTGTGTAGGTAAGTATTTTTTACAAAAAATATTACTTATGAATTTAACTACCTAAACTCTGTTATATTTTGTTTATTCAATTTCTTGTTAACATAATACAGAATCCTCATTGATGTACAATTTCTGTCTCCGTTATTAGAAACCCTAGAACAGATTTACGCTTAAATTAAGGCAGAGCGAAGCAATCTGTACAGATCCTCAGATTTGTATATTTCATTAGAATCTTGTCTGCTCTTCGCAGCAATGAATGGAAAATACGCGTCTTATTTTGTGTTTGCTAAAATTGAGCGAATATACTGGTAAAATGATTCTAAAACTTGGGATGATTTTAAGGCCAATTATTTCACTTAAATATAATTTCTAAAGACAGCAAAGTTTATCGAATACTTGAAGAGCCTTAGAAAATAGATTTAGTTACGTAATCCTATTCACTTGTCTAGTTTCAATAGATTGTAGAATAGAGACCATTATTAGGCCATGTCCCACATACAGAGTAATGAATGTAATTCACAGCTTCATTGAGTGGCCTTAACCTGTGACAATTGTGGCGTTGTCCTTACTGCTTCCTAATAAGAACTCCGTGGCGGCTATTGAATTTTAATGTATCGCAATTGATACGACACCATAAGAGTGAACTTGAATACATATATATTACAAAATATCACTGAAAAGACGTTTATAAAATACAATTAGGTACCTCTTTTTTTACCGATTGCGTCAGGAGAGTAAAGTTTTTCCAGTTTATGTATGTTGTATGTCCACTTGTTTGGTGTGGTTTACAAACTAAACGGCTTAACGGATTTCAACGTCAGTTGTCATTATATTCGTTTCCAGTCAGTAACATAGACTATATATTTTTTATTATGTAACCCCAAACCTCAAAAAAGAGAGCGATTTTCGTATTTAAAAAGAGCATGCAAAGCCCTAAAAATTATGCTCACAGCCAGACAACTAAAAAGTCCAAATGTTATCTCTAAAGTGTCCAAAAAACAAAATGATTTCGTAAACCATTGGTTTCTCTTTTATGAAATGGGACCGGATTTTACTGATAAAATATCTGCAAATAAATGTTTTGCTATTATCAGTATAGATTACGATTACGTCCCAGCCTACCAAAGCCTCGTCCTAAATTCAAAAACAAATAAGATTATCGGTAAAAAGTTTTGTCAAAACCTTATTTGGTTAACAATAGGCACAGAGATTATGCTTTTCCTTTTGATAAATAGAACGAACGAAATTCCAACAGATTTAAAAATTATACTGTCATGAAAAAATGCAAGTACTTTGTACCATCGTATAAGAGTCGCATGTATAATCGCACTTAAAAATACTCTAATAAAAATAAGTTAAAATGTCATCTAAATGGCCGTATAGAAATGTCACACAAAAACGTTTACAAAATAAAAAGCTATCAAGAGTATCTCTATAAATGCCCGGCCTGCTCAGGCAAGAGCTTTTTATGATGAACTTTCACGATCACAAAAAGTACTTCAAAACCTCGGTTCACGTTACCCGGCGAATCCGTCCCGATAATGAATAGCGAAGTTACCTGAAACAAGTATAAAAATATCGTTATAACGTGCTATATTGCCCATAAAAGTAAAGTGGCCAAATAAAGAGCTTTAGAAATAACTGTACTTGGTAATGTAATATTTACGAGGTATGTTATCGTTACATTTTTACTTTTTGTCGAACAGGTAATGACTTTGTACCGCTCATAATACTTATGTATTTATCAGACAACAAATTTTGCTGATTATTATTAACATTAGTTTGTAATCGTTAATGCTTCGAAAAACTGAGAACATTTTTAAGATAAAAATGCTTGGTCTTAACCCATAATGATTGATATCTATATCAATGTTTGATAAGTTTGCCTACATATACATATAGATGGGGGCAATATAACTGATTTTATTCATTACTCCGTCTTCCAATCCAAATTGCAGAGAAATCTCGCACGAGGGAAGACATAAACCGTAAAATATATTATGATGTAAAACGTCGTAAAAACATAAATTAAGATGAAATGTCGATAAGTTTGCATTTAATAGCTACGCACTATGCACAATGTTTAGTTTCCGTCTCATTATGCCTCGTTATAACCTTGCTAATAACGCTGCTTGATTGGATGCGCATGTGTTTTAGGGTTGCCACATTTAAAGAATTTTGTTACAGTTTTCGATCTCTGATAAAATAACTACATGCACGAACAATTGATTGATGTAACAATTAACATCAAAACTGACCCTAACAATGCATTTCTCTTTATCTAGTTAAAATAGAAAATACATTTATGCTATATATAACTTATAGAGATTGCTTAAAGTTTATATTGACATTGATTCAAATTTTAAAATGCTCATAATTTAAGTGCCGCAGTAAGCAATGACGACTGAACAAATTAAATTACCTATATGCATTAGATATTTATTTTTGGTAGGTAATTGCACAATCAACGCAAAGAAAACAACGTTGAATAAAAACTTTGTGGTGCCTTCTAATTCATTACGATCATAAATTATATAAAAACTAACATCTCTTCCAAAATTTAAATCCAATATTCTATATTTAACACGCATCTAAATAGTTATCAAAACTAAAATCCTCGACGTAAGACACAAAAATGTGTTAAAAAAGTGACAACCCTATTCGTCTATGCAATGTGTTGTGTATGCATCACACGATCACACAACGCGTTACGCACTACAAACAGATCATTTGAATAATTGCTTTGAATTATGATTATTACGATTCTAGTTCGGATTATTACACAATTGCAATTCATACAAACAAACAAGCTTAAGTCAATGATTTATTAAGGCTAATCGTATTAGTAGCCTTCTGTATTTATTAACGCCGTTTTTGATGGTCAATAGCTATGAGGTGTATATTTAGCATTAGTAAAGTGACTGAGTGAATATGTTATATTGTATAGGGCTTTTATTCTACTGCAGAAATAGCGTACCTAATGCTTTCCAAGCGCATGTATGAATATGTATATATTTATTAAAATGCGCTTAAGCCCTAATAGCTTGACAGATAATAACACGCGAGATGGCATATGATTCGCCTCAAATTGTGGTACGAGTAACATATCTAAGCTATTAGTTGCCCCAATCTTTAACAGTCAGGTATTGTTTGTTTTGTTGTTAATTTACTTACCTAGATCTACCTCATTTATTTACCTTATAGGCCGGGTATTTAGACCAAATTCCAATAAAGATAACGAGTTCTATTTACAAGTGATTTGAAGAAAAGTAGAGAAAAAATGCAATCAAATCTATAATGCATATAATGCAGGCCTATAATGCAGGCAAAACTTTTAATAAGGTCCCTACAGAAATTAACGAAGTTATCCGACCTTCAGTAGTCTAAACTAAAACGAACCTTTCTAAATCAAAGCGAATTATGGAAATAAATTCATAAAACTTTATGCTCATAAGCCCTGTTATACATGCATTTTGAAATGGAGAACTTTATTGTTTTATTAGACAGAGTGACTCACACCAATTCAATTAGGAAGCACTTAGGGATGAAATTAAATTAACTCACGCACATGGGGTCTGCAGTCGTAGGCGTATAGTGAGTTTAACATATACTTCCTGAGTTATCAATCATGATAGAAAATACGCCTCGTTGTTATTAAAATAAAACTTAGCACACAAAATTTTGTAAATCGTTTGTACCATTTCATGAAATTTATTTTTGTAAATCGATCCAAAATTGAATGCTTACTTCTATTATTTAATGCGAAGTCTCCTTAATTTTTTTTGGTTTAATAAATTATTCACTAGTTAGTGTACCAAATAAATTGCAAGGTCATTCAATTTGCTATGTCTACGTCAGAAAAAAAAATAACAATCTCCGTGTCTGATTTTTTTTTGGCAGGCATCCATTACGGCTTCACGTCCGCTTACGACAACAATTAATGGATCTAGATCGATATCTCTAATAATGTATTTAATTGAGATTGGTTCTAAACGGTTAGTCTAAATGCATACTATTTAACTAGTTACCTCAATTTCAATAATAAAACCTTAAGTTAACCACACAGGTTAGCTACTATTGATAAATAAAACATTATTCGTATTGACCACATGCCTAGAATCTATATGCGTTGTAAGTAAGGGTGTGAGATAAATGTAGGTCAAGTGTGCACTGAATAAACGGTACAGAGTAATTACGTAAACAGCTACACATACACCGAATCACAGGTGATAACATCGACCAATTTGCGCTTTAACTCCATATACTAAATAGCCGGAAATACAGTTTACTCTAAAACTGGAACACTACGTCTAATAGGAACTCCAATATGTTAGTTTTATCTCGGAACTTTTGCTACGCTTCTGTCTAGTTAGATGGATAATTTTAAAATATTCATGGAAGCTTTGGGGGTCTGTAAGATGGGTTTTAAAAGTTATCTCACCTAAAGTAAACAATTATTATTATTTTACGTCAATCACCGAAAACTTCAATTTTTAACCTCTCCTGTTTGTCCATTAATTTCGCATAATGCCGACTGAAATATCATTTATTTATGTAACTGAACCTCGTGAACTCTTGAAAGTAAATAACCAGCTGCAAGTTAGGTATAAACCTAGGAGTTACCTTCAAAATCTTTTAATAACATTAAATAATAATCTAACTATAGTATAGAGACCCGTACCGCCCGTACGACACAATGACTGCACACTAAACAAGGAAAACACTTAAATGTTTAGCCTCTAATCGAACAGTAATGACTTTTTCTTTATTTTTCCGTTGATATCCGTTGTTTCGGTTTTGCGTATCACGCTCTAATTCCGACCAACTCCAAGTTTCCGTAACAACCTTAAATGTAGGTACTGAGAATATTGGGATGAATTTGTGGTAGATACAGATCCAATAGAAAAAGAAATTCACACGGACGGATTAACATACGAGTATGTTACTACAAGGAGTAAATTAAAAAAAAAACAGTTTCAACCTATTTATCTATATCATTAAATATGCTAAAAAATATATTAAATGATTATTTTTTGGGAATCATATTTTTTTTTCAGGACATATTGGTTCACTTAAGAATGAAAGCAACATTTCTATCATGCCCTCAAACTTGTACCGACAATTAATACAGGACTAAGGTTATTCATCATTACCACATAACTTTCATGGGTATTTCTATACGATTCCACAGAAATTAGAATCAATTTACCATAACATTGTCATTGAAAGGCTATAAACAACATAATATCTGTATTATTTTATTATAATTGACGTAAATCAAATCGAGTAGTATAACAGCTATAATAATGAAGAGGAAGTAGGTCAAGATTCGCATTCGGAACGAATCCATTTCGCGGTTGTACTCAAACCGTCTTACGATTCCGTTACGTTTCATTCTTGCGCTATTATCAGAAATTTTGTTAATCGGATGATGTTTATTACGAAGAATACAAAATGAAAAAAAGCTCAATCTTTTTGATGACCAAAGACATAGAGTATAGAAGAATTTTTTACATTTTATAACAGCAAGAGGACCTATTCTCTGGTCGGAATTGAACCTTAACTTTATGTCAAACAATTATAATTTAAAACTTGTTCGAAATAGCTCAATGGAAGATGTCAAAGTCAACGCTAACTGTCTATCAAAGGTGCCTTCCTTCTGAAGAGTGTACCGTTTTTCTTTAAATAAAAAAAATACTATTTATAGTTCATTTCAAATTCAGTTTTGTGCACTTTTTTACCATGTGATTGTGATTCTTTGATCATCTCAAATCTCAAACTTGTAGACCTCGTGCTTGCATCAGTTAAAAATGTAATGAAAGTCTGCCCTTCGCGTATTGATGTAAAAGATATATTAGTATAGATTACTCAGTTTAGTAGTGCGTACAAATCGTAAATGGGCCGTAAGACAAGGTCCCACGGCGCACCCCGACGTCTACATCCACAAGCGATGACGTTGCACGTGAGCTCGCTTGGAAGGATAATGGCCCCATTAACCGAGATTTCTTCCCATCCCATATTAAATACACCTTTTAGTAGCGCGTAATGTTCGAGTTATAAACTCTCGAAAATCTCTGCAAGCTTGTTTGTCTTTTGTCTTTTTCCTCAACTGCCTTTCCCTTTTTCACATTACACAACTTATCACAATCAAGATCGTAAGACAAATAAAGTTTTACATGTATGTCTGAGAACCAAATCTGGCTCTTTCCAGACGATTAGTAAACCCGTTATATGTTTTATTAACCCTTTATTCAAGAGAAATTCTGTTATTTTTTCCAAGGCTTATTAGCTAGTCTTTAAAACCAATTCATATATGATTATCCTTTAGTGAACATATCTACTACACCAATAGGGAATGTATAATCCCTAATTATGAATTATCTATAGAGGATGTACGAATATTATCATGATATCACACGATAACTAAAACGATATTTTCAGTCGTAAAGTTAATAATAATTAAGTATGTTATTTGTTGTTCAGCCCCTAATATTTCCGTAGCAATAACATTCTCGCCCCAAAATTGACAGTTCTAAGAATCATCCTAAACCAACAATCGTAAACGTGTTCAAAATCAATATATTATTCCCTTCATTTCGCAAATATTTGCTTAGTTTATCAATATGCCGGCCAAATAAAGTTCGGGTCGTAGAGATGAAATAGTTCGACAACTGGGGTCCGTAAACGACTTAGTTTACAGGAATTAATTTTGTGATATGGTGATGCTTGATTGAAACGTTTGATTAATTTGTTAAATTAGTACAGTTCAAATAAGAAATTGATGATGTCATGGAGAAATAGGGGATAAATCACAAATAAGCTGTAAGCATCTGACATAGAATAATAAAGTCAACCTAACGATATGTTCACCCATAATTTCGGTGACATTATTATTTTACAATGCAACTCTGACCCGTTGACATTAATTTACCAACCGTACAAGCATTAAAACTTTAAAAGATACCAGACACCCTTTGAGAGAAATGCTGACCAATCAACGCTGGGTTATTTTGAATTTTTCAGCAGACTTATCCTGTAAATTATCTTAAAGTTTCATTTCAAACTATGAAACCTTATCAACCGGGTACAAACGTAATAAAGCTTGCATATAATGAATATATTAAAAATATACCTAAACGGTGACCCCAGATATAGTACCTGTATGTAATAAATTTTATCTTTAAAATACAAAAGTGAATGGTGTATTTGGCGACAAAATATAATACGAAGATAATGTTTGCTAATACAGGTACTAGATTAGAAGGATTAAGTTCCATATAACTTCGGTTATAACATCCAAGTTCATGGCCAAAATAGGTACTAGGTACTCTAGAAAGTCATAACCTTGGTGCCCAAGCGTAAAACTAAAGTAGCTCATTACCTACTTCGAATTAAGTAATTCGAGTTAACTTATTGTGGAAATCGTATCGGCCCAAAGTGTAATTAGACTCCGAAACCATCTAGGTCAGCCCAACGCTGAGGTTTCAGCGGCTTCTAGTATAAGGACGAGGATATTGTGTTCCACAAATCAGTGTATTTGAATTATTTGGTAAAATAAAAAAAAAGAAAACGTTTATTCTTCCATTCTGTAAAAACAATATAAATTAATTTATTAGAACTATTTTCTATGGTGAAAAAGGATTACTCTGAGTCTGTGTCATGGATGGCTATAATGGCTAAGACCCACAGCTGCTGATTTTTAGTACAGTCCTCTTTTGTTCCGCGTATGTTAGCGAGCAGTGTCTACACTGTATTGTATTTAAAAAAAAAATTAATCAATATTTTTTCTTGCTCATTCATAAATCAGCTGAAAAAAATTATGAACGATGGAATAGCTTAGAGTTTAGGCATTTTTGATACCATTAACTTAGAATTATAGAATTATAGATTATAATAATAGAATTATAGATTATTAGAATTATACTGCAAAATCGACAGTACTAATTCATTACAATGTCTAACTAGCATTATCTAGCTAACGGACAAGCCCGTTAGGGAATTTGACTAGACAAATATACCTGTGTATGTATGAGAAAGTCTGCAATATAGTTTCTGTATACGATCAGAACTGGAAAAGCAGTCGATACCAACATTGCATGAGTGATGACGCGACATGGAGTACAGATTAATGCAGGCAGTGCGGTTGATCGATAACCCGTGGAGCAGGGCTGCCACTCACTCTGTTTTTAATATCTGATATTACTGCCACAAATGATTATAGACTTTAATTAATTATTATCTACACTACTTACTTATTATTAGACCAGTTTATATAATAGGAAATTTAAAATTACAATTGGGAGTTATTTTTTAAACTAAGGTAAAGTTGTATATTTATAAAAATAAAATTTTTCATTTTACAGAGCATAGCTAACGTACTTACTGAACAACAATATTATCTACCCAGGTGGTAAAAGTTATTAATGTAATAAAATCTTAATTATACCTAAATAAACTTACACTTAATTATGATACACATTTATTTGTGGTAACCCTAACCCAGCTGACACCTCGCAAGGAAGTGTACCGACCGGTTCCACCACAGGTGCTGTACCCTAAATTCATTTATATTTTCTTACTAAGTAGGTTTTTAACCCAGTTTACTTAGTATTCGACAATTAATTAGTATTGTCTAGGTTTTTAATTAATATGATTATTTTCATTGTTAACTTAGGCTGTAAAAGAGATATTTGAAATTTGAACACAAAATTTTCACACGTTTTTACAAGAATTTTCAACATTAACTTCAATTAAGCCGCTATCAATCACCGACTAAGTATTATTTCTTATATAATTATACATAATATTAATACTCATTCATAGAAATAAAGTAAAATTTTGAAAGCCCAATAAATAAAAATCAGCTAACAATAAACGCATTTTAATTTCCACATTATACTAACAGAAATATTTCGTAATCCTCGACACGATTGACAGTATAATCATCGTATTAACATTTCATATTACTCTGTATAATCCATTCTATTATCGGACTCATTCAGCCGCCATCCTACTAATCCTACTAATATTATAAATGTGAAAGTTTGTAATGATGTTTGGATGTTTGGATGTTTGGATGTTTGGATGTTTGGATGTTTGGATATTTGGATGTTTGGATGTTTGTCCCTCCTTCACGGTCTAACCGCTGAACGGATTAAGCTGAAACTTGGTACACAGATAGGTTGCATCCAGGAATAGGACATAGGATACATTTTATCCCGATTATAGGTTCCCTTGGGATAAAATCAATATTTTGTTTATCGACTTTTCCGCGGGCGGAGCCGCGGGCATCGTCTAGTGACATATATATATACCAAGTAAGGACAAACCTGGAACAGGCTCATCAGTAGAATCCATATAGAGTAGTATACAATGTAATGATGCCTAATAAACATCAAGACTTCTTATTCACAAACAGGTGCACGTAGACTCATTTCATTCAACTGCAAGGAATTTTTAACATCAAGTTCATATTGATCAAGTGATTTTAATAATGTAGCTTTGTTACTGGCCTTATTAATTATAAACTGGTCTCATCTCGGTGTATTAGAATTCTAATCACTACATTTTTTAAGTATTTTTGTTTTATCTATCTACTAATTCCGGTTACACGCTTTTCACTCTTTAGGGGCAAAACTTGGCTGCCCAACGTTATAAAAGAAATCTTTGCACAAAGCTTCTTACTTTTAAGTTTAGCTAATAAGGCAATGTGTTGTCTATCTCTTATTCACCGTGTTTTATACATTTAAAACAATTACCACTTATTGTGGTACAAGAAAACATTGTAAAATATCTTGAGAACTACGCAGATGACTAATATTTAGAACTAGAAGAAGTGAATCTTATCATGAATAGGAAACTTGAGCCAAAAAGCGATGATAAAGACACTTTTGTTGTTAAATCAAGTGACAGACTTAAAAGAAAAATAACCTGTTTTATTTAGTCGAACATGCATAAACATTTTATCACACACCTGTTAATTTAATAGCAGTACGTAACCACATTCATCGAAAACAACCTGTGACACGAATTTCACTAACACAAACCGGAAGCCGATAAACGATGCTCTAGATACGCAAAATTATCCTCTCCTTAATCTTATAGGAAAGCAGTGTTCAAAACTTTCCAATCGCCTGTAATTTAATATGACCATGCGGTGTTTTCTAAGAAAAGCCATTAACCAACCTAACAATTGCTTGAACTCTTTATTGCTTAATGTCCCGAATCTTATTAAAATTCTATCCCTATTTGTTATTATTACCATGTTGTTCGCTGAAATAAACGCACTGGATCAGCATAGTGGAATATGTAGGACTTCTCGATGATAAAGAGAGTCATGGTGTCCTTCAGTGGGTCAATAATTAATTAAATCCAATACTTTTATCCTGAATTTTGCATTCACCAAGCTCCCATGAAGTTCATCTTTTATATGAGTAGTCTGAATTAAAACTTCAAGTCATCATTGATAAAATGTAGGCCCGATTTTAACCGCAATTTTACTTTATATTTCTACAAAATAATTTAACTATAGTTATGGCTATTACGTTAATATCTTAAGTAACGTCGTTACTAAACCCCATCTGAAAAGCGTCGTTTTTCTCTAGTTACTGCGGTAACAGCTTTATCTTGTCATCCCTCATTTTCTCTACAGCTAATGAACATCCATTGTTGGCGAACCCTTCAGTTGCTTCCAGTCTTACTGCAATTTCAGTCAATCTAATCTATTTTTCCTTTCAACCTCCACATGGAAGTCTGTTTGCACTGTTAACAAGGCAGAAGGCATTGTGAAAAGTGAATTGTTTCTTCATAATTAAGTAGATTTTCGCCGGAGTTTAAAAGAATAAGAGCAATAAATTTTCTGGCACGTCCCCAGAGCAACTCCAACTTGTAAGAAACACGACTTCACAGTTAATTACTTTGTATCCGGTTAACTAAGTGGTGACTTAAATGTACGAGTCTATGATTGTCTGGTCTATTTTGAACTTACTAGTGTATTCCTGTTATTGTAAATTTTAAAAGTCACTGGTGCTTACATTTTTTTTTTAAATCGATTCGTTATTTTGTGTACCTAATTTTTATGATACTTTTTGATAGCTTTTTAATCCCTCGATTTCGTTGGCGAAATATTGAATGCAGTTTTATTATTGGTTTGTTTAACAGGATTATTAATTATTATTTTTATATTTTGACCCGCTTACATGAAGTCGTGATCTTGATCCCAGCTAGATAGCGACGTGACCATGATTTAAGGAACGAGGTCAAAATGTTAATGAAAATCAAACATCGTGAGTGCTCATTACTTTTAAAATATACCTGGTCCCGGCAGTCCTTTAGAAAATTATAATAAGAGTATATTAGATCTTCATTTCGGGCCGTTAGTCTCGTTTCAAGTTGATATAACCCGTTTATAAGATCTAGACGCCCATCTGTGACTATAACTAAGGCAAGTTTCTGAAGATTACGAGTTGGCCATCTGCCAATGTTAATACTAGCGGGAATCTATATTTTTTAAGAGAACAGTATATTTGCAACACGAAGTTATAACGCGACGTTTTCACTTTGACGTAAAATTTCAATTTAGTCTATTTGTGTTATCCATGGCACCAACGAAACGAATTTTATGTTACCATAATGCATTGTTATATCCAATCCCCATAACTATGTTGTGTATAAATACGAATTTATTTTAATTTTTCTAAAAAAAAGTCGTAACTAACAAAAGCCATTAGATTTTTCCAGGATTTTTTCGGCGTAAATGTATCTAATCCTTTATCGAAGAATAAAGTGCTAAAATTTTATTCTATTTAGCTCTTCGGTATAGCACCCTTGCCAAAACTGTGAAATAAATCTTAAACACGGGCAGGTATCGACGCTGTTTCCTGTGCCAAGGGCTAAAACTGTCACAATATGTCTAGATAACAATAAATTTGTTCTATATACTTAGTAGACATAGAACTAAGTATCACGCTTTTACACATTTTTTTAACTTAGTAGTTTTGACTTGGGGAGTCATGAATCCATGGGGTATAGGAAAGGGGGAGGCAACGCATCAGTGCTTCCCTCGGTCGGTATTATAATGGTTCCCATAACATACAATTATGCGTCAAATGACTGCCCTAGGGATTATTGTGGGTTAAAACCCTTCATAACCTAACACTTAACCCCTAATTTTACGTACCTATGCTTATTATAATAATAATCTAATTGAATAATAAACAAAGGTAGTTGCCCCAATTTTAGTATCGACCATAAAAGTCCTAAATCAAATTTTATTCAACGTCGTAAACAAATTACAATTTGGCAAAAGTACGAAAATATTTGATAACCGTAACGAGCCATGGGAGTACAAGAAACGATGTCCTGTCACTCGGCTGTTCAATTACGAAGTTCAGGAGCAGTTGAAAATTTCTCCGATATTACACGGGTTAACCATTTATCATGCACTGAGCCTCAAGCTTACGAACATATTAAAACTACATATATCGTACTGTAGATATGCGTAACCGAAGTTATATTAAATTAGATGATAAGCATAATTTATGTTCCACGCACTCTAGTAAATGAAATTGGTAATGTAACAAACAAGGTGCGTGCCCCAGTGATCGGCAACAGGGCTATCGGCAATAAACTTGAAGGTTAAAAATAATCTCATTTTATGCAAAATCAATTACCTAATATCTTAAAGGGATTGTACTATAAATTTCATTCTAAGTCATAACAGACATAATTGTTCATAATCGGTACGAACACCACATAAGTGCAATATTATGTTTTAAAATTTGTAGTAGATAGAAACTCCGTGGATATCTTTACTTTTAATAAAAAATGTTCTCATCGAAGAATCAAGAACTTATAACACAATTTTATTTCTTAACTGATTTATGCCATGGCTTGCGCACCATAGACATAAATTGAATCCGTTTCTTCCCATCGACTAAACTCATTATCGTTCTTTGCTCTCTTCCCTGTTTGTTATTCTTCAAGCGAACGTTAAAATGATAAGTCTTTGAAATCGTCGATAATAAGGCTTTGGGGGAATACATTTTGATAATCATACCTTCTGAAAATCAATGAATGATCATCAAAAATTTTCCTTTAAATATGGATATTTGAATATCTATTCCGTAACGAGGTGAAATAGGGGCGAAAACACCCTAAGGCGGTAAAAAAGGGAATCCAGTATTTTGAACTATAACCAAACATGGCAGGGCTCAGTTATTGATTAAGGACGTTGCCATAAAGTTTTAACCATGTCTTTCAACACTGTAAAATATTCAGATCGATTCAGCAACCCATATTGAACCGATATTTTATGGGTAATAAAAATAATACTCCCTGAATATATCTAGTTGTTAAACGGAAAATGAAACAAAAGCTCGTAAAAATAACGCTGCATTTAACTAACACGAATATAGATTCTCTAAAATATACAAATGTTTCAATATACCTAATTGGGGGATTATGTAAATAACTTGTTTCATCTCTAGAGTTTAGAGATGAGATGTTCTGTACATAACATGTATTAGACAGAACACTATTCGTATACAAGTGCTTAATTATACAAACAACTTATGTTCATTACTTATGAAACAAATCAATCAATTGGAGTTTTAAATGCTATACATGCATTATAATATGTTCCGTATTATTTATCTATTTAGGTTTAACTACTAAATTGAATTTCACCAAATAGTAAGGAAGGCAGTGTACTTAAGTAGTTGCCAAATGTCTTGATTTTTAGTCATCGACTAACTTTATAAACAAAGGAATTACGATAATACACCACTATAAGTAATAATGAAGCGTTTAATCATCTCCTAGATATCGCTTATCGTCTTCCGCTGTCTATCAGACTTGCCTGTAAAGTCGGGATCTATAAATTAGGGTTGTACGACAGGCTCAGTATAATTATCTTTTTAGTGTCGTCCAAACAGCTTAAACTAAAAATACCCGGTCGTTAGTCGACTCGTTCCCGGATTAAAATTAGTTAACAGTTTGAACTTATTTAGTTAGGAGTCTCTCGGATTCAGAGCGCCAGTTTTTGCTACCTTCGCTTTACAGTTCTTAGGTAAATCTGCGAAGACTGGGGACGACAGCTATTAATCTATTTGCTGCAGCTAGTCGCAGTCTGGCTCTTAAGAAATTTTATTACAACAGCATTTTTGTTACTTGCTCGTATGTTGCTTAGTAGACAATTCCATAACGTTATAACACAATAGATAAGATTAAATTAGTTTTGTTTACAAAATAAACAAAGATGATTATCTGAATACAGCGATTTTTAAAATAACGAAGATGCATAAAATTTAAATTATAGCCATTATTACTGAAGTCATAAATTAATTATAGTACTTATAGTGTAGTAGTTAAGTAATCAAATGTGAGTATGAGAACAAAATAACTGTATGATAACTACCTACAAATTTTGTTATCAAATTTTGTTAAATATTCATATTTCTATTGACTTATTATGTGACATAAAGTCTTATTGAAAATTCAATAGCTTGGAGTAAAAATAGACAATAAATATTCTTCATTTTTCTGAATCATTGAATAAATTGACACAAGTTGACTTTCATTACAATTGGGACGAAATACCTGAAATGGACACTAAAACGTTCTTAGATATTCCTTTGATGTCCCGTCAAATTGACGGTTCGCTAAACGCTTATTAAGTAGAAATTATCTATTCATTGAACCAGCGTTAACTTAAATTGCAAATACGATTGACAGACTCCATAACGAATTATCAAACCTGACATAACTGTGAACAACCCTATTTGAATTTACTTCAATTTACGTTATCTAATGTAGGATTACTACACGTTTTGAGACGCAAATAGGATGTCTAGATATTAACAGTTTTATTAATTAAAAAAATTACTACCTACATGAATGGTCTGGAATTGGAATAGTCTGGATTTACGCAATCTAGTAAATCTGTTATTCTGAGGATTAACTTTGATTTAAAAAGCAGGTTAAACTTTACATACTTCATTTTTATTAATGTTAATGAAGTTATTTTAGTTAATATTTTTAATAAGAGTAAAACTTACCTACTATCTCTTTAGGGCTATTTTGCTAATTCTGACAAATACGTTTGATACCAGTAAATATACTAGGGACAATCCTTATTATACAAATAATAACAACTATTTTGATCACAATTTTTAACTATACACATACCTAAGTTTTTAAAATATGTCCTAGTTCGTATATTTTCTTTCAGTCAATCATGGCGACCCTACAACGGCAGCTATTGTGAGCACTTCAATGCAATGTGGGCAATGAAGCGTAGTTTAAGATAAGCGTTGTACGATGGCCGAAATATCATTATTATTATCATGACTTTGTCGGCGTAATTTGATGCAGACAATCCCGCAACCAGAGTAAGTTATTACGACAACTTAATAAGCGTTTAGAGTCGTTTTGGGCTAAAGACTTTAGAGAAGTTTAGTTCGTTGAACTCGATTCGTCATTCGACGCTTTCTTGGCAAGACTATGAGCTTTAGTAAAAGCTGTTGTTAGACATTTATCTAAGATAATGTTAACACTGTTCATTTCATATACCTATCAGATTATTCGTCACCTACGAGTTAGTAGTCAATAAACAAGAGTGAAATAAGTATGTAATAATGAAACTTCAAAAGGTACCTCATTATAAATTTCACAAATTGCAATATCATTGTCTTATAATGATATTAAGATTAACAACAAAACTGTCCACACACACTACCTGGTGATTTCGATCAGTGCAAACTGTAGACGCTTTCATACTCGTATATCTTACCGACGAAAAAATTAAAAGGAATGTTCTTTCCGCACCGGCATGGCATTTGTAAAAAAACTAAAGGAACGCCTGATTAAAATGCGTACCATTCCGAGTTCCGAGGAGCGTGGTGCCGGGTCGTGGGACTAGATTAGTTTCGGCCTCGGTTTCAGGGTCCTGTACATTAATGAAAAATCCCGTAAATGGTTAAAATGTGCTTGTCTGTACATTGATTATAGCCTGTGTTCATCGAATCTGTGAATGATGTTACTAAGCAACAAATTAGGGATTAAATCGATAGAGTTAAGTGACTTATTCAAAAAGCTTTGTTAAAAAGTATTAGGTTTAAAAAAAATAAAACATATCCAAAAAGGTCTAATTGTAAGTACGGCATCATTTAAAAACGAAAATAAAGGTTTTGTAGGTATATAAAACTGTATACGATTTGTACTATGTAAGAGAGAAGAAAACAAATCTCGCAGTTATATAGAAACTTTTTGAAGATATTGTTTTTCGCAGATGTATAAAAACATTCGGGTATTTTAGGTAAGGTACGGAACCCTACCCGTCCAAATGGAATTTTGTCTTGGTTAGTTTTTTACATTTCAACTTCCACTGGCACAACACCAATAGTATCGCACAATTTAAAAACTAAAACGTGTCAGGTGAATTAGTTGGTTCTTGGCCATGAGGTAACTAATTTACTTTTTTACAGTGTTACCTGGAATTAGATTGATATCCAAAACTCTTAACACAAAACTTTTGAAACTTATCATACTTTGTGATCACTTTATCAATAATTACACACCATTATTATATGTGAAATTGAGTATAAATAAACAATACTATTGTTAACAAAACTGACTATCTTCTATCATAAACAATAAATACAACTATTATTATTATTGTTTTTTTTACTACCTAAAGGTCTGTCATAAATAACAGATGAGTGATGATCGTTGCCTCTGAATTTATTTTATGAGTTAATACATACTTGAGATTAAAAAATCACAAATACCTAAACAACATCCTAGTATAGTAGTGAACAAAGATACAACGTAGGTGTTAAACCTTGAATGCTAGCCGGTAATAATACAGATTAATTGTTTAGATTAAAAAGTTATATAGATAGAGCACGAAATGATTTGCAAAATTTTAATTTGTTTTCGTTTATAACTGTATATTCTTTACGCTGTTGATGTTAGATTAAAACTGACTTTAGAAAAACAATAAAAATAGGTGTAGATTTTGCTAATATTATTTAAAACTACTAATAAGATTCAGAAACCCGTGTAATATTTAGCATTGAAAATCCTCGTAAGATTTACCAAAATTTACTCAAAGGACAGTAAGCCCCGGCACTAAATTCACCTCTCATCAAGTAAATGTCGTTTCCACGTAACGTACCTCCACTCATTCCAGTTTCCCGAGGTACTTAGTCCAATGTAGTGGCATAAAGGGGAAATAGAGCATCTCTGCATTAGAGTGCACCCATTAAAACCACGTGTGCGTCACCGCCTCGCTGCGGTCGTTTCTCAAAAACACGTCTATAGTAACCTATTACTCCATTTCTAGACATTGGGACTACTATCGTTACTTATAAAAACTTACGTGATTCTTAAACATTTATCTAAATAAAATTAGGTATATTTCGAAAAGGTAGTATGAATTGTTAACTCAGTCCCACTTTTTATGTGATAGAGTAATAATACATTATAATTATTTGAATTATTGAAGTGGTTAAAATTTAGATTTTTGTAGTTTCGTAAGCTTTTGACGGTGTCTTTTTAAAAAATAAAGATTTTTAAACGAGCTTACTTGATGAGCCTGAACCTACTAGGATATCATGGGTAAGAAACACCACGTATTGTTAAGAAAGAACGTAATTGAAGTACCAATTACCCAATAAACTGAATGTGAAATAGAACCCAGAGTTTTACGTGACAAATATTAAGATAACTTTACGTGACAAGCTTAATTGGTACCTATCAAAACTGGTCTAATGTAATTCCATTACAAAATTTATTTCACAATGGATTTGTACAAACATAAAACAATTGATCCAAATTAAATAAATATTACCAATTTTAGCAATTACGTACCTTAGATATAATAAGATAAAGTATAAAATAAAAAAGCAATCTGTTCGATTAAAAATATTGGAAAACGTTAGGTCAATTCGTTTAGAAGGAAAGGATGTGATATTTCACACGGTTTAATGAACTCTCCAGCGACCCAATTACGTCAAACAAATTAATAGCGCTATTTTTGTCGTAAAATAGGGATTAGTGTCGTAAAATGCACTTAAAGGCTCAACAGAATAAAGAACCTTGTTAAGAAGTAAATGTTAGAGTGTTCATCCTTTCCCTTTAGATAAAGAAAATGGCTCTAAGTACAGTAAATCATTTTGTGAAACTGATACGTTAATTGAATCCTAGACAAGCGATTTGATTAAACCTTTTTTATTATTATATCGCCTCACACGTAGTCAAACAAATGGAATACAACTCTATAGTGTTTTCGCTACATTATAATTACACGTATACCAAATTTCAACTTAATTAGGCCAGTAATTAAAGCGTAAAAAGATAATAAACAGACAGACAGCAATGTCACTTCCGCATTAGTAATACTAATATGGATTACTGTAGTTACTTACTACTTGGTAACTTGAATAATTCTAGAACAAATAAACAATAAGCAAATGTACTGCGGAAATTTGGAGCGCGGTTGATAATTTGTTTACGTACGCTACGTCTGTATTTGTGCTCCGTTCAGTAATATTTATACTAAGGGATCAACTAGATGGTTTATACACAGTTGCACACCTCCCTAGTTCGGAGTGTCATTAGAATAAATCTTTCTTCCGTTGATATATACATACACATTCCCGTCTAAGTGCTGGCTGTCGTATTTCTCGAGCTAGTTTTATAAAGAAGTTCCGTGGTTTGCCTGAACGTCTAGCTACATAATGGTAATGTTATGTGTTTGGGAACTTAAAGCTATATTATAGCAAAGGTATTACAGCCGGAGTATTACATGAAGTTAGTAAGTACCTATGCAGCGTAGCTCGAGGAATATGTACTAAATGTATATAAGAAATTGACATTCATAAGCATTTGAAAAAGTGTGTTTTACTTCTATTTCCGTAGTTAGAGTAAGACTTAGTTTTGATTGCGAATAATTGCCAAAGATGGTTAAAATGTTTGTACGTGGTAACTCTTTATTTTGCTAGAAGACCTTGTTAATAAACTCGCCTTAAAACGTCAATTAATTCTGACATCTTAATTTTTAGTTAAAAGCCTAAGTTACCGAATAAAATAAGAAGTTATCAAATTATCAGTTTACAATGATAAATGTCACTCCTTTATGCAAAGGTAGGAAGAAATCCAAGCGAGAAAATGCCGAAGAAAGTGGATTTAAAATAAAGCAGGGGAAATTTGCTCTCGAAGACATCAAAGGCTCTCAATAAATTCCACTTAGTTTAACAGTCGCTACGGTGAGGCACATCTGTTTCTAATAAACTACACTGAATAAATAAAACGATGTCACCATCTTTCATATTTATAGGATAGGGCTTTCTAAGATAAATATAATTTTTCATTACTTTATTTAAAGAAGCAATTTGTGTCGTACAGTTGAGTCAGAATAATTTATTGAAAGAAAAAGTATTTACGATACTAAGTAGTCTTCATTTTTAAACTAGCGACCACAAACATTGTTTAAATCTATAAGACATCAATACGCGAAGGGTGTAACTTAGCTCTTTTAAGAATAATTCAGCACATGATACGTTAGTACGAATTTCGCAAGATTTCCTACTGCACACTAGAGTTCAATAATTTTTACAGTACCATAAAACTTGTAAGCATAAGCTAGCTATAAAAATCAGTTTAAATTGGACCCCAGCTCTATTTCAATTCAGTTATAAATTGATCGTTAAGCGCTGGCAGGAATAACAAAATCTTTAAATAGAATTTCTGCCTTATTAAGTTCAGTATTCTTGAAGAGTAATGAGAAGCAACAGAAGTTGAAATGGCTTTTATATCATGTTATTTATTTGGTCTCTTTTCGTAATTGGAAAGGCCTGGAGCAATGACACCGCTCTGGTGCGATTCGGTGGAGGGATTAGGGGTACATCGGCACATGTGAACGAAACAATATGTTTTATCCCGATTATAGAGCCATAGTTTTACGACTACAGTCCGTATAGAAAGTACAGTCAAGCACAGAATTGCTCTGTCTCTATTTCACCGCATAATTGTAATTAATTAATATAAGATTTAGAAGGATTTAGAAGCAGAAATATGCATCGAGATAGAGATAAAAACAAAGACAATTCTTTGCATATCTTCATCAACATAATCCGCGTCACTTCTACGGCATAATAAATTCTGAGAGCTCTCACTAATCTTAATTTTTCAACCGGCTGACTCTACATAGAGTATACAATACAATATCTTACTTCTGAAGAAAATATATACTTCGTCGTCCGTTTCATTTCAATCCTTTCTTGGGAAGTGTTCCAAGAATGTTTATTTTTTCCGTCACGTAGCTGCACCCTTATTACGACAAAGTAGTGTGTCGGAATAAATTAAACATTTCCAGGATAAGCATTTACGTGTTTTCTTAATGTTTTAACGTAGTATAAATTATAGACCTACATCATGAACCTCCGAGAGCATCATGCGATTAAAACTGAGTAATGTAGATTGGATATCAAAAGACTGATAACTCAGATAAGGCAGATATTTTAAATTAATTCCAACTCTTAAATTAAGCCAATATTGGCAGAGATAAATCCTTTGTTTTTTGAATTAATCAATTTGTTTCCCCTTCCCGAACATTGGACGTGACAAGCAGGCTAATTTCCAAGGATTGCGGATAGGTAAAATTTTAATGAAGCTATCTCACGCCGACCCTTAACGACCGATAAAAGATTTAACAGGTTCACCGTTCACGCGAAGACATCAAAACGGACTGCTTTAAAATTTAGGTTAAGTGTTATGAGAATTTTGGCCAAGATACATTCTTAAGTAAGTAATTAAAGTGCTGGAAGCTATAGGACGATTACGAAATAATCTCAACACTTGAGCAATAAAATTATTTTATACATTTTATATCCTCGTTGTTATATCATCACCTCGTCGTAAAATAAAATATGATAATATATAATTTACATTATATGCATTTAAATGATAGCAGCTACTTTGCTACGCGCTGTAAATTTCTCCTTTTATTAAAATTAAATGTAGACAATAAAATTATTACACTCTGTTACTGTTTTCTGGCAAAATTAAGCTACTCGAACTGATACTTTTTGAATTAGTTTTCTTTTTTAGAATTATACGAAAATATACCAACACAAAGCAATCTCCTTCATGGCATGCCGTAAAAAGAACAAAACTGAAAAAATAATTTACAAAAGAAAACGTATTCAATAGCCTCTTTCTATTGCATAAAATCTAAAAGCTGTCTCTAATTGAATATTCCTTTTGCGTAATGCCGTCTTATTCCACCCTTTTAAAATAAAATGTAGGCTGAAAGCGAAACATGTAAATTTTACCGTGTCTGGGCACGGTCGACGGGAAAACTCAGATTTTTTACTAGCCAAGGTAAAGGAAGAAACTTGGCTCGTATTTTCCGCTAAAAGTTGCCCTATTGCAATGTTCGTCGAAATACTTTTGACTTACGGAGCGAGTTATAAAAGTATGGCGTATTGTACGGATTTAGGGGAAACTAACAAATCATTTCGAATACTACAGATTATTCAGACTAGTTTTGCGAATAACTGAGATCGTTCTTTACGAACTTGTTGACAGGGATTTCTGAATACAACAAGTAATGAAACTACTTAGGTACTTAGGTATAATAATGCGTTTCAATAAAAGTTTTGTCAAAGTTGTCTTTTACTGAATAGGCTTTACCCACCTATAATTTATTTTTACACAATGATTAAGATTTTTGCTACTACACTATTAACCGTTAAACTAGTAAATAAACAAGAAATTTTTCTTGTTCTAAGACCTAGATTATGCTAATTTACAATCGCTTAAAAGGCTACGTACCCCTGTATACATAGACTAAGGATCTTTAATGATATAAATACATACCTAATTTGTTTATGGAAATTTTCGTTGCTCCAAAATTTGCTACTGTATTTCAGTCCTTTGTTTAGGTTCAGTGCATTGTTCATATTGCTAGTAGGCCTAAGGGCAATTGTTTTTGTCTAAAAGCTAAACGATCCTTTCAGTTTGGCTGGTCGTCGAAAACTTGTTAGAAAATACGAACCATAAAGTTTTAGAGTTCTTGTTTTGAACTAAATTATTTTTATAGCCTAGACAGATATAAATTTATACAAGGTAAACAACTTTACAAAGTCAGTTGTCTTATTAGATTTCAGACTACAAATTACAAATATACACTTTTGGAGTGAAGTTTTCTAATGCAGGTTTTTGAGGGCTTAAAACTGTAAAATAGGTATAAACTAAATCGGAAATTGGATGTATCGAAAGAAGCATTTTTTAGAATAAAAATCATATAATAGTATGTAATATTTTTTATGAATAGGTTATAGGACATAATATCTACTACGAAACTTTGTTTCTGAAGGGGTAATAAAAAGTAAGATAAAATTATAAAAATATTACTAAGTAACCAAAGAAATATAGGTATTATCTTTTTAAATAAGTATAATATATTTTTAATTAAATTTGCGCGATGCCAGAATTTACCAACTACAAAAAAAATATTTCACGTTTGTAAGTAATACGAAAAAATGTATTAAAAGTCTTAGTTTACTTTAATTAAAACAATGCTTGGCCAAAAGCGCTTTCACAGCGGTTGTAGCCGCGTTGGGTTTTTAGAATTACCTTTAATAGTAGAAATGAAATGCTCGCGAAGCTTGCTTACTCGCACAGACAGGGTTACCAGGTGAAAAATTAGTCCTGACAAAAGTCTAGTTAAAACAATCTTAAATATAGGTATTATGATGAATGTCAGCAGCAGACGGGTCTTTCTATAATATTAACGATTATTATTTTAACAATCAATAATAAGACACACTTAACAGTGTCTCTAGCAAAAGTTAGCGTTTACGTCAAACGATACTGAAAATGACGTTTGGCGTGTACGTTATGATAAAAGGCTACGACAAGCTTACACCTGATTTGTAATTTAAACAGAATCTCTTAATGCATTTCACCTTAATTTTCTCTTTGGGGTTAAGTATATTGGTAACAAAGAATCCTACTCGTATATAACATTTTAAAAAAGTGCGAAATACACAGGAGAGTCGACGTAGCTTTGAAGACATTAAACATGAAATGCAGTATATTAATTAAATCCTGTAATATATATAAAAATTGTCACGTATGGTAACCCTACACAGATGATACTGTGGAGTCAGCCGCGCCGTGGGTAGTGGTTTGCCTTTCACTTCGTAATGTTATTATTGCGACGCCTACAACGGTCGGCCTCTTACTAATTGTTTTATAGAGAAATATGAAAGCTTAATGCGAATACAATCTGCTTCTTCCTCTAGGAAATCAACACATACTCGAGGGCTATAGTGATAACTTAACTGTAACGGTTTCTCTGATTTGTGTAATGATACCAGCATTTCGATTTAGCTGTATAGATTTCATGATTACTACGCAACGACGACGTAATCTACGAAAGTGAAACTGCGATGACGAGGAGAAATTCTTAATAGGTTGACAGTTTGACAGCTTGACTATTAGTGACAGATGAGATTCTCTATTTCATATTTTCATACGATGCTGCCATTAGCAAAAGCGCTCGCGTAAACCGGTAATCCGTAGAAGACTAATTTTAGAAATGCTTGGTCATATCTCGATAACACTAGGTCCTCTAATAAGAACTGTAGGTATCCACTACTTTTACCCAATGAACCGCAAATGAGCCCTTATTTATAAGTAAAAAGATAAGTGGATGTTTACCCTCGCCGGATTAAAACAAACAAGTTAGCACAATATTATTGTAATGTGTGACATTTAATATGGCTCAAAGCGTGCCAGCAATGAACGCTTGGCTACCGACGATAAACCAGCTCTCGGCAGTAACTCAACACGTAGGTAGAGACAACTACTGGAGATGTTTTATGGTTTCGACCGGTAAAAATTTGAACTTTTGTATATAATGTAATATATAATGTTGTATATATGTATAATGCAGTAGACAGTAGCTTGCTGGTTTACTCAAAATGAAAAAATCTTCATGGTTTTGATGGTTACCATGCTTATCAACGGGGCCTTTCACTTGACGACAGTTAGCTGTATCTATAACATAAAACGTGTAGGTAATTGTTTTAAATTCAATTTTAAATAGTCAAATAACATTTTGAATCTGATTTAATTTAAAAATTAATTAAGCTTTGTGCACTTTTTCGCCATGTAAACTTTAATCTTACATTATAATAAACTTAAAAGTATAGTTATTTATTTTAACCTAAAAGATACACCGAAGCAAAACGAGGGCGGATCCACTAGTCATAATATAAAATCTCGAACTCGTACCTACTTGCCTGCATCATTTAAACATGTACCGATAGTTCAACTCTATACATGTTAATAAATAGATCAACTATTCCTAGTGAATAAATGTGATAGTCGTATTTAATCAAGCCAGGTTAATCACCGCAGCTGTAATCACAGTAATATTTGCTGACGTAATGGACTCTATACAGCGCAACCGGATACTGAGTAAAGCAGTCAACGCTTTTTGTAAATAACCCGACAATAGAATAATGAACTACATTTACACTATGGAAATAAACATCTGACAGAATTCTGTTTGTTTTACTCGTACTTTCCACTGGGATTTTAAATATACAGCTGCTCAAGTTGACGTATTGTTTTATTATTTTACAAAATATCCCATTCTTTGGTTTCCAATTTGAGATTTTACCTGAATATTATTCCATTAATTTGAACGGAAAATTCGATAGCATTTCTTAATGGAAATAATTTTATACAGGGTCATAAAACATCGTTACTTACATCTAATTATGATACCTATACAAAATCATGTTCAAGTATATTAAGTACCTACATTATTACCTTGAAAATAATCATGATACTAAACCGTAGGTAATCTTAAGACTTTTTATGGTATAAAATTGGTTACATCGGAAACCATAATTCATGACCACGTCTGCATAATCTATGTACATTTATGCCATTCAATATGCAATATACAAAAGACGCATCTTATCCTGACGTGATCCCTTGCTTCAATAAGAGGAACTACTTGCAGATCAAATTATAGATAAACTACCCTCTGTACTAAAAGAATAACTGCTATCGTATGCAATTTTTACAGCCAATAACGCTTTTACGGCTATAATAAATCCGATTTATCTTGCAACATCAACAACAGAATTGTATGTTTCCTAACAAAAATGTAAGATTTCAATCACTGCCTAACAATGAAGGTTACTTCCGAAGATGTTAGATATCATCTTACAGTGCGTGTAAACCATTGTATGTTGTAGACCTCAATCAATTCTTGGATTAAAAGAAATCGCCAAAGAATAGGCATCCGTAATCCGTATTTATGGAACCGTAATTTGATAATACTCTGTGTATTTGCAAGCCTCAACAGATGACTAAAGAGCTGATAATATCTAAATATACACAAAAAGTGTAGAAGAAGAATTTTTGGGAGCAGGTTTCTACTCTTTTTATTAATACATTAAGTTAACATAAACCTTTTATTTCGCACTATTTGGAAGACATACGAAAATTGAAGACTCATAAAACAAGTTGTGTGCAATCTTAATCCGGCGGTAGGCACAACATAGCAACCGACTGGGGAAAATTGGATCGCACAGGATTTACTAAGACACTTGTTGTGGTGCTTGAATACTAAAGTCATTTTAAGAATATTTGTCTAGAAGGACTTATTTTGGAGTGCAGTTACATTTATAATTAGAATTGTAACTTTATCTTATCATTGTTTTGTAATCATGAAGCTCATATTTTGTTTCAGTTATAAGCTAAAACGTAAAAGTAAAATAAATATTTCTAGCGTTGTCAATTAATCTGACTTCATTAAGTTTCTACTACATAACACCATTAGATTATGACAAATAGTAATTTGCTTATCGTAAGGTACCGTTTATAAACTATATTAATACTCTCATTCTCCATAATATCTTCAAAGTCGTGCGAATTCCGCTTACTTTTCATTCAACAAGCATTATCATTAACAGCCTAACGAGTTCCTTCATAAGTCGAAGATGTCTAGACTGGTCAATCGTGCGTTGCGTGCGGCAAGACCCGTTCTCAGAAATCTATACACTTCGAGGAAGATCGGGCTTACCACCGAGTAACATTGCATTAATATTAACTAGACGATACCCGCGGCTTTACCCGCGGAAGAGTAGAAATCATCCCAGGGGAACCTATAAACGGGATAAAATCTATCCTATGTCCTATTCCTAGCTTCAAACTATCTGTGTGCCAAGTTTCAGCTTAATCCGTTCAATGGTTAGAGCGTGAAGGAGGGACAAACATCCAAACATCCAAATATCCAAACATCCTTACAAACTTTCACATTTATAATATTAGTAGGAAGTAGGATACACCTACATTCTTAATTCATCTCAAGCCAATAAAGGCTAATAAATAGGCTCAGATAGCATTTGGAAAGAGTGGATGACAGAAAACATGTCAAATCTATGTTTAAGTAGACCGGATAGAATCAAAGATCTGTAGAAAGAACTAGAACAAGATGAAAAAAGAGTAATGAAAAATATTCTGAGTATGATTAAGCTAAAGTTGATAGGCCGGAGACAGAACAAATATGTTAATGAGAATCTAAATCCCACAAACAAAATTAAAATTAGATCTTGTTTATTTATGCATGA
>LGAG01000968.1:191063-215275 GCA_001278395.1 Lerema accius | reverse complement strand
CTCGTATAGCCCTTTATAAGTTTATCGACCGGTATAGACAGCAAAGTATATTTGGAACACGATTATTTTCATTTAAAACGTATAATATTTATATTAACAGCTAGAGATATTGCACAAGTCTAAAAAATATGTATTGATTGATATGATCAATTATGGTGAAATCTCGACCAGTGACTGTCCTTTAGTTTTAGAAGCGTTTTTAATCTTGAATAGCGTTGAAGTGTTCATGTCAATTCCATAAAATTTTAATGACTTTTTACAGTTTTTATCCATCTTGATAGAGTCAGTCTCTCGTAAAATTAATTGTTAAGTGCTAAAATTAACAATCCCTACTTAAAATTGTATTAACTCATACTAATGAGTTGTTGCGTGGTTCATTTAACGACCTACATAATTATTTTCGTCATTATCAACCGGCTTATCACTCGTACCTACCGTTGCAGCCTCATTATGTTACAGTTTAATGGTAATAATGTTGTATTATATAATTCAGTGGGAATTTCGTAAAAAACTATCGTTTTATTTTTAAAGCCATGCGTGTTGTTTATATTCTATTATAATGCTCTGTGTAGGTATAATGTTGTTAAATATATTTCAAGGAATACGATCAGTAACTACACTAAGTCAGTCTCTGAACCCATCAAAGATATTTTAATACTACAGATACGTTACGTCCTTCCTATACAACCGAAAGATGTTCCGCGCAACCACTACATTGCTTGCGTTGTAATTGACTTTACAATAATAATTTTTCGTCTCTTTCGTACTTTAAACAAAGAACTTATCAGCCTGTTTTTGTTTAAAATAATTTAGATATTAGTCGTTTGGTTAATATTCACTATATTGGTATAGACATTCACAAACCTATTTATTGGCCAGAAAACAAGTGCACATATCAGGTGGGCGTGCGTCGACCTCAGTACCGGTTTGCTTATCAACAAAACGTAGTCTAGAGTCGCGTTTACATCTCATCATTGGCTTTATACAACCAGCTTCGCACGTGCTTTTGTGTCTTTTTTTATTTACAAAGCCTATATAGCTCATAGTAGGCCTTTTTTCTTTGTTTTCGAGGGGAACATCTTTATCATCAGAACTATAAGGTTTTCTTGTGTCGTGGGTGCCATGTACAAAGGAGGAATACACGAACACTCTCAGATTTGAACTGAAATTTAAACTCATCATTCTTGTCTTCGCCTGGCTGGGAATCGAATCTAGGACTCATTGAGCAACCGTCCAGCATGGCAACCATTGCGCCATAGGGTCGTCATATAAATGTCCCCATTTTTGCCCCGGATTGGGTTAAACCCCGCAACCTTTACATCTCCTAGTAGAAGGTGCAGTAATGTAAAGTTCTAGTTCTATTGTTTACGGTCGCATTCTATTCATTTTGCTATAACGGACCCACCTGCATTGTTTATTGAAATGCAGGAGATTACGTCGCATGATGAAGATACTTGATCTTATTTGCATTTAATATTTCTGTATACTAGTCCTAGCTAATCCTATGTTCCTACTTCATCTCTAGGAATATAATATACTTTAAAGACTTAAGGTATACAGCTCAACATAGTCATGATATAGTCAAAATATCGGTTTAAAATAGGTTTCAAGTAAAGTCTAAGCAGTATGAAATTTCAAATAGGTACCATAGGTTAGATAGCAATTTATTACTTTAAAATATAAGTAAATATACTTTTAAGTATTTGTTGTATGCAACAGTAAATTGTAAAATCAATTCTTCTACAGTTTTAACTCTATTATAGAAAGCTTTGGAATATTGACAGAAATAAAAGAACGAGGAAAATAATTAAACGCATTATAATTTTTTTTGACGCAGTAATTTTAAATTAAAGTGTTGTATTTCAATTTATAATTATTTGTTAGCAATTACAATTACATGCGGAATGAAACTGAGCTTGACCAATTATGGTTATACCGTATAACTTACTCGGTATGCGTGTGTTTATGGCAAGCGACGCGTGGTCGTTCCACTAGTTACTTCAGAGTTATTCACCGAATCAAATGTTACGAAATCATCACAAAATTAACATTACATCATTTATTAATGCTACATGACTAATTGAAGCAAATACGATTAAAAAGATAACATAACACGCTAGCGTCCAATTAAATATCTACAAACATAACATGTTGCATAATCAGCGAGAATAATGATAATTATTTGCCACATTTTAATTGTTTTAAACGACTAAATAGCATAATATTCGGTATTATCATCATGTTTCCGCAATATTTGATGTGTCAATTGTATGTGGACGCATCAATTTGAGAACAAAGGCCAATCATGCAAGCGGTAAAGCGAAAGGGACAACAAAACCTTGTTTTAGTATTTCCCACGAATCAAGATAGGTATGGGTCTTCTATCTCACTTGGCCGGTAATATTCTTCATAGGTGTGAAAAGGAAAAATATCGAACGTGTTTTATTACGTTAAAGTAGTAATAAAGAAAGCTAGGATCAAGTTTTGAAACAAATGAATAATTGGGTCAAAATTAAAATGACGCTACATAGTCCCAAAAGATCCGATTTCTCGTAAGCGGAAAGTCAATTTCGCATCGCATTTCGTCGTCAAAGTAGGCGCTCATGCCTTAAATTTAAATCGTCAATAGGTACGAGTAAGTATCTCTACAGAAGTACAGACCTTGAATGGACAAGACTTGTGATGAAGCGTAAATAAAATATAACAAAAACTTGAGGTAAAACAGTTTTTATATCCGTATCCATCAATGGTAAAATCACTTGGACATTGTTCAAAGTTGAATGCTTTGTGATGTCAGGTAGATAGACTATTGTGAGTTGACGATAAATCTCCGTGTTACAGGGACGGTACAATAACGCACATCGGCAAAAACGGATACAATTCCAGTTTAAAAAGGTTTTCGATTTCGTATTCACTACCTATGGGTAGCTTTAGCTTTAGTAGATACAAAATTACCTGATCGTCAATCCTTAATTCTCTGGCACATGTATAAATTTTTCATCTTATTGTAGACACCTAAATTAATTATCGTTACTGCTGGAGACAAAGTACTAAAATATATAATGGTAAACACTATTAATTAACACATTATGCTTTTAAACTTATCATAGTCAATATACATTTTAAATGCAACGAACACTCACAATTTTTGTTAGAAATAAAATAAGTAAATATTGTGTCCCGATCCATTTATGGACGAAATATAATGAATTAAAGAAATTACGTATTCATAAAAACAAAATTAAATATAGACAACATTATTAATTAGCTCGTGAACATTGTTATTAAAGGCTTTGTTCGTGACTTGAAAAGCCCGGAAATTACGCAAAGTTATAATTTCTCCAGAAGTTACGTAAGAAATTTAAATATATACGGCTGCATAAATATGTATTGAGTTTACAAAGTGCAATTAGCTCGGGATCTAGGTCATAGGGTTAGATGAAGCAAACTAATCAAGCTTGCAACCAGCGCAACTAACTTCAATAGCGAATTTCCTCTTGAATTAGGGTATTGTTCTGTGGTTCATCATTAATACCCTAGAGGATAGGGTTGACAGTTCAAGGAACTGATTGATTTCTATTTTTTTTATTCTTACCTTTATACAAGCATTGTTCATCTACCTCCGTTTTTCATACAAGGTCAACAACTCAGGTTAGAAATTATAACTAGTACCAACATTCATGTTAGTTCCTTTTCAACCAACTACTTTTGACAGATTTAAGGATCATGTGGTTGTGAGTTATTTACCAACGCGATTCCCAGCTAACCGCAACATATAAGGAATTTCGGAATCCCATAAGAACGTAGACTTACAAAATGCCTGCTACTTGTACAATCGATGCCACAATTTAACACCTTATACCTTTAACTACTAGTATAATAGTTGTCTCATAATAAATTGAGCATCTGGTAACACGAGTTACACATTACATAGCTCGCAGGGTTCGACCGCATTTCTATAGCAGGTAGTACGACCATCCCCTGTCAAACTACCCTTACTCGTGTAAAGGCACACGTGTTTCGATGCAATAAATCAGTGCCCCTTTACACATAATGAATAATAGTTTAATAATTATTTCAAGGAATTTTAAGCCTTATTATCATATACCTAGTTGTGTTAATTATCTCAAGTGTGTCAGTATCTAATGTTTTAATTGTTTAACTGTAGAAAGATGAGAGCAAAAACTGTTGCATTTGTGAAAATAACATCGATTCACTGAATCACATTTCAGACAATAAACAATAAAATTTACTAATAATTATTAACTACACAAAACAGGTCACACAATCAACATGAGCAGTAAAAACTTAAAAAGGCATCGATTCTTACAAAAGGGACAAAAAAATCCCGTTCTCAAAATCGACTTCGGTCTGGTTTCAACGCATACAAACGTAACGTTTATGATACACTCATAGCAACAGACAGTAAAAGCATCACTTTGTAATCCTTATAAAACACCGCAATGACTCACTCCTTTGTTATTGCTACGAAACCTGTTTATCGAAAAAAATTGATGCGCCGAGTTGACCTGCGCCGGCGCAAGTTCACTTGTGCTCCTAACACGGTTGTGTGCGTGAGAACTTCGTGTGAGTGAGAGCTAGATAGGCAATAGGGTTGTCCAGTACAGGCACTGATACATAATAAATCACTATTCGATTTTTTATAAAAATAAATGGTAATGATAACGGACAGTTTTTTTCTTTATGCCCTTAACCATAACTTTCATAGGTACTTGCACTGTAACTAAATTTCGAAGCCAGTAAATTTATTTCATTTCATACACAGAACCATTGGTATTCATAGCAACATAGCTAGTATGCACCAACATAAATTAGTTCATTTATCCTGAACAAAGATTATTAATCTGTCTTCAATTAACATAAATTTTCAGTCACCCGTCAACCCTAGCAAGAACTGTATTGGTAGCATCTGATGCTGCATCACTTGGTTCTGTGTGAGTGAAGCTAGCGAGTTGTAACCTGTTCGCGGCTGAATGAAGTAGTACAGGAGGTAAGCTACTTTCTATCGACTGGCTCAAGAGCGCGTCATTTTACTAGATGGCATTGCCAAACGCCGCAAAAACAATGCCAAATAAATCGTTAGACGTCTTTATGCTTGCTAACAAACGTAGATAAGTGAGCCAGTGACGGAAAATGGTCAGTATGGCCCGTGAATAAGCAGAGAAATTGTGTTAACTGGCTAACAGTTGTGGGAAACCCATACATGTTAGAATAATAAACACTGTATGCCACGCTCTGAGATCCAAATTTTACTATAGACTATTTCCATATCCCCGGCTGGCAGATAATGTTAATGGTAATCGTCTGTAAGCTATAAGCCTCTCGTCTGACTTCTATGTGACGTATCTGTGTCTCAAAGGCATTAACTAAGAATAATTGTAACACATATTATAAACAAAACGCATACGTTTCTGTATTAGGTATTTTATAGAAAGTCTCAATGAAGATAAATTTCCTTGCAACCTACAGTATAAATTGAAATCGGAAAACCTTTTATCAATTATTATGAAATGGTTACAAAGGAAAATACTTTATGAATGTATTGCCTAGTGCTGAGATTCTTATAATATAAGAGATTCTTTATTGAATATAGATATAATAATCCTGTAGAGGATTCTTGAAATATTTTATGATACTCAGTAATAACATGTTTACCACTCGTCATCATTACAGTATATTTGAAATTTAACAACACGTAACAAACAAAAACATAACAATTTATTATTTTAAATTGCCTGTAGAACAATAGAATTCCATTATCCAACTTATATGGTTCGTTATAAAATGTATCCTCGAATTGCACAAATAAACCATACCTATTTGTGTAGATGTTTTCCTGTTGTGTTGAGTGCCTGTGTTAAATAAGCTACTCAAGTTATTAACTGCATATCAATTGGTATAAACCAAATAGAATGTTACAACATCAATAAAAACGTTTGCAAGTATAAATACAATGAGCAATTGTATGTAAAAATCAACACTTTTAACAAAAAATTACAGGATAAGGACTAGCACTGATATATTTTTAAACCTTATATTACAAGTCAACAATGGACAACTTGTATGTGAAGCAGCAAAATTGAGGTTAAGAAATATGTGTGTTTGTTTATATTAATACAAGTTACTTATCTAATGTAATGTAATTTAAAAACGTTCAAATTTCATAATATTCTGCCTCTCAGTATTGGTTTCAAAGTGTTTTGCTACTAAGTTAGTTAACGAAATAGTTTTCGAACATAATATAGTATGTCATATCCATTTTACGAGTAAGTTAATAATGCAATATTTTGCAATAAAACACGCGTTTACTTAGCAAAAATCAACGCAATATTTCATGAAGCGTCAAAAGAAGTACAAAATAATATGACGTTAACAAAAGCCCAGACTAAACTAGGACAAGCCGATGTATAGTCCAATAAAGAAACAGATATTCATCCTTAACGTTGTGTAGCACTTATCCCCGGCATTTTGCCTAACAATAGCGATAATGATAAATTGCCTCTAATAGATCTTAAACCTCCAGCGGATTCTGGCATTACAAAGGAAACAATACAGATCCCACAAGTAACTCTGCTAACTATCTATTACGCTCCGACTAAATTTCAATAGATTCGGCCTCGCAACTATTCCTATTGCGAAACTTAATCACTATTATAGATATTAGGAGGTGACTGCTATACCAGCGCACAGCTTCAGGTAATCTATCAACGGAAACTAATATTATACGTGTGAAGAATGTTACTACTCGTATTGGTTTAGAATTCTTTATTATTTTCAATCAAATTAATACAGCACATAAGAATATTAGGTTATATTATGTCGTATAAGCATATTATGATGTTTTTAGAAATATAATAGATACTACTACGGAAAAAGGCTGATGTTAAATAATATTTTAAACAATGATTAAAAATAATGCTAATATACTAAACATGAAACATAAGAAAAAACAATTGCGAATCTATCTTGCGACAATTCTAAAATGCGTTAAGTATGATCTGTTCAATAGATATATTACAAGGGATGCTACTATTGAATTAGATATGTAATGTATTTAATTCGAACTAACTCAACTAGGAAAGACCGGGGGAACAAACGCCTGTCCACTTCAATTGTCTATTGATATTGATTCTCGTGGGATGAGCCACATGAGGGTACTTTGCATTTCAAATAGGTGGATACATTACACGTGCATTGTCTATAGAGTGTAAAGAACAGTCAAACAGATGTACTACGTTGGTATAAAATACTTAAATTATTTACGGAAGTATTTAGTTAAATAATTTATTTCATCGAATCCTCTTGCAGTGACCATGATCCATGCAACTAAGTCGAAATATGTTTGAAAAATAAATTAATCGTTTACAGTAAAAATGTCTGCGATATCAAAAAATTTATATCTAATTTTAATGAAAATAATATAATACATTCAAACCACAGTTTGAATATTATTTTACATAAAAGATTATTTTGCATAAATTCTAACTGTATCCAAAGATATTTTCGTTTTAATAGAAGAAGACAACACACTCGAGTATAAAACCGTTATTTATATAGAAAGAAGTGTTATTAAAATAGCGAAACATATTTATTTATTTATTAACCTAAAGACCTCTGAAACTAAACTCTGTTCCAAACTAACTCGATAATCGAATTCCAAAGTTGAATATACTCAAGCTCATTCGAAACCCGCAAAAGTTAATTAATACTCGGAGCTCGATGCAGTTGCTATGCAGCAGAGTTTGTTTCCATTTAGACAGAATAAAATTAGTGTACTCGAACTGGCTAGAAATACATTGTTAGATGTTAATGAATGCAACTTCAACAATAAGGTTGAATGCTTAATTAATGAATAAATTTTAGTTGAAGGTTCTTCCGGAATATCACGATGAAGTATTGTAATGATACAACATTTTGATTTCAGATTCGTTGGTTCAGGCCTTGGGCAAAATTATGACAATTTGATATTATTTTGGATTTACAATATGGAAGAAATTTAAGTAACTAAGACAACTTTAATCTGTTATTTTCTTTTAAAGCTATTTCCTGCGTAATTTAATGCGTGGAGCACTGACTTCTTAATTTTTTTTTTATCTTCGCTTTATAAAGAGAACATGGTATAGCTGGGCCATTACAAACGTGCAAACTACGTCATCAATCATTTTATCATATCTCTCGTTCACACTTATAGGTACCTATATCGGAAATCTCGCTCGAATCGGCGACCATAGTCCATCCCTTTGACGTTTTGTTTTATGACGTAGTCTGCACGTTTGTAATGGCTCTACTATAGCAGTTTGATAATGGAATTTAAATGACAGTTTTAGTCTATTAAAGTATGAACTCTAAATCACGATAATAAAAATAACATGTCTGCAGCTTGCGGTATGCTCGATAGCATTGGGAAATAGGGGGCCCCGCCGGTCGCGCGTTTTGGCACAATAGCGGTAATTGGAAATCCCCTAACATCGCGTTTAGATAAATCTATGACCCCCTCGTAATGCCCTCATAAATCACTGGTTGTGACGCTACCATGCTTTATGCAGCCGAGATCAGAGTATCAAACTGGTTTTGAGTGGGAATTACCGCACGTGCCCTCAAATAAAAGACCATAATCATAACCTAATCTTCTTTGTCTAACTCATAAAAAACTTGTAGTGCAAATAATAACAACATCCACAATAAATTTTTTTCATTGTGAAATATATTCTTAGGATTCTATTATATTCGCTACAAATACTTTATTTCAATAATTTAGTATTGTTTTAAGGCTTGAACGTGTTCTACCCACGTAGATTTTGGGCGCGTAACAACAGTCGTGTAGGTATAGAGCCTCTATGAGAACAAAAATTAACAAGATAACATTAATCGGGCTTCATAGCTCACATCATAATGTATGTATAATATATAATGTAACGTAATACCGAAGTAGGACGAAGGATGGAGGACGGCAGGAATTCAGGCCTATTCTGTCAACAACCATAATAATACTTTCAGCTTCCGCTTAAAATACGTATAAACGTTTCCAAAGTGTTCTACGCAAATAAATGTATTTAGGCCTCTAGAAATCCCAATAACTGTCTACACGAGAGCCCCTTGCCGATGACGGGCTCAAACAACTGTCTATCGATATTTTGCGACGCAATCCCAGCTGTCACCGACACAGCCTACTCTGATTAGGGCTGCTCAAATCATACACATATTTACCATCAGCTTAGATATTAACGATTACCAAAATTAATGATTAACCTCGAACAAGTATGTAGAAACAAAAAAATTACTGCTAAAAATGGGTGGGTAGGTCAAAAATTATATACCTAACCTATGTCACTTACAATGGAGCCATTGCGTTTGGGTTGTAGACTATAGAGCATGCCAAAAAAAGGACATACATAAACACATACTCATAAGTACATACTCTCGTTACCCGCCTTCTGGTCTGGTAAAAAGAAAGTTACTTACAACCGAAATTCTTCTCTTCATTCTTACACAAAATAGTAATCTTTTTTGAAATGAAAACCTTTATACTCAACTCATCGCTGACTTTCCAATCTCAGTAAAAGACAAAACTTGTAAGATATCAAAAAGTTTCCGACACGTGAGAAAGAAAAGTTCGTGTCTTACGAAGTGTTACAAAATCTCTGACCATAATTATCAGAAATTTCTTTAAGAGACAACTATTGTCTGATTTTTACTTGAGTATTGTCAAAGCGCCAAAGAAAGTTAAGTGATTTTCTTCAAAGGCTATATCTTATAAGCCTTTTCTAAGCATTATATTTCTATAGTCATCATTGACTTTCCAATATCAGTAAAACATAAATACTTAAAAGTTATGAAAAAGTTGCAAAGAGATAAATAGACATACGAAATATTAAAATTCCCTTTTTTACCTATTTGTCGTACCTAATCTAATAAAATTGCCTTACAAAAAGTATCAATTATTCACATAATAACTTTTAATGCCCTCCAATTTAATAACAATGTAATTACGAGTATGTTCATTATTCGAGAGATCGCCGTAAGTCGCCGAGGTGTGTAATTAAAATTCTACTTGGTATATCAGTTGTCCATTCAGTGACAAATCCAATCAATTTTGATTGGGAAATTAATAATGTGGTTGTATTATATTTAACAGTACCATCAACTATTACACCATACAGGAAACGGAGGAATCGAATAGGGTAAAAATATATAATTTAGTGACCAGTAAACATAGGCTAAACAAACTGCAAAATTTATATTCCATGTGATGAAAAAAAAGGCGATATGTAAAGTGTTGACAACTACTCATAGTGCAGTCTTTTAATCAATGTAAGTATTTTATTTTTAAAACCTTTTACCTACTAAAGTATTTTTTCATATTTGCATATTACATGTATACTAGGACCTGTCACATTTCTTTCTAAGTCTTAGATTTTTTCCACAAAATCCACAACCCTGACTGTAATCACACATTTCCGCAACTCGGCTGTGATAGGATTCATTGAAATACTCGGCAAGTACAATGGCCGAACCGCAATTGAGTGTCAGATTTAACACAATGCAGTGTGCAGTGAAGATTTATTGTGTCTCAATCAGTAAATTCAATACTCAGTTGGTGTATTCAGCGAAGTTGTCTATTTATACAGTATTTAATAAGCAGCAAGGAATCGTAGGTAATTTCTTTTGTCATTTTCTTTATAAAAATTGATGTTTGATTACGTCCATGCTTCTGCTAATACCTATCATTTATGGTAGTGATTATTTTCCATCAAGTTATCAACGAAATACTAATGTAGATAATGCTCACATAGACGAAAAAATATAGACTGAGATAGTGTATTATCTGTGGACTGAGACTTCGTAAGAAATGAGCGTAGTAGAAAAAAACATAACGGACATAATTCAAATGATAACGTTTCCCAGTACATTACTCGATAAGCCGTGCCCTGTGATATACGTCAAATCGTAAAAAAAAGAAAAAAATGACTTCATTTTTTTGTTCTGAAGTCTATGCATTTTTTGGTTTGAGACTGCTCATTTATACACCTGCTTTAGAGCATAATATAAAAATATTTACCAAATCAAGTCATACGAGCTAGAAAAACACCATTGGCATTTGAAATCTAATACGGCCACTCACATTCTACTAATTTTAAAATACATACTAAGTAACACTGAATCTACTTCTAAATGTTACTTCCGTTTAAGATAAAAAGTGTTTCATAATATTATGGTAATTGTTTCATTTTAGAACACAAATCACTCGGACGACATTGAAGTGTTTCCTTGAATCCCAACTTTTCTAGCATACGCTGCATACTGGGCATTATAATAAAATGTCACTATATGAAAGTGCCTTTAGTATCCACACAAATACAATTTAATACTCTTCATTGAAATTTAACTAAACCATATTATTCACTGTATGATATTGTCTTCTATGCGTATTTTCTTTTCTGTTATATTAAAGATTTGTGAATTGATGTAATCTTCGCTACTACTCACCCCAATAAAAAAATACTGTCACTACGTTATATTATCAGTTTTAATTCAAGAATATCTCCAGCGCCCCATAGAAGTAAACCTATCGAATAATAAATACATCGCCATCAAGCCCCGTGTTTGTTGACGCTAATCAATCGACGATCGTGCATTATGGAATCGGAAACTACTCTCAACGCTTGCTTCTGCACATGTGTAAACGTAGCCACTTACGGAAGCTACACAACAAAGTGTTTTACACTTCAAAAGACCAGCGCTAATCGGATCATGAAAATAAAACGTCATACTTCACTTCAAAAGAGTTTTCACATACTCATGAGTGGTTGCTCCGATGGCTGTTTTTATTCGGTTTTTAAAACCCTTACCGGGACAACATGATCGGATACTGAATGTCTTTTGAACTCGTCTCACTTTATGAAGCTTCAACTATTTTCCGTTACGACACAAGAGTATATTTTCAATGCTTCAATACTCATACAGGCTTTCCTATAAGCGGCTTTTACGTTGAAAATCCCGTTTTATTAAACGTGATAAAAGCAGTGGATGAAAACCTTTGATCAAAGTTGAAACTGGAGTAGTTGTATTATGTACAATATGAGTTTTGTAAGCGACTTAAAATAATTATAAATAATCCTTACTTAATTGTATCTAACTGGCAAATTTAATAATAAGTGTTAACAAATACCCATCACCGATACATTTCAAGCGGTGAAAATATCGAAAAACATATTCTCAATGACCCATTTATCAATGAGTGTAATTAATGCAATAGCAACATCCTACAATATTTTATGGTTGATTGTAAAACAAATTGTATAATAGAGCCCGCCATTTAGATAAAATGAAAGCTGTCAAATACCACAATCAGTTAAATATTGAAAACCGTGACACACGTTTACAAATATTAAGAAGAACTTTCATATTCACAAAATTATTTTCTACGACTGTATTTCACAGAAATTGACGAAGAGGATTCAATTATCTTGCTGCTAAAACATTACATCAATTACTGGTGCAATTCAAAAGTCATTGTTCAATATTCTGATAAAAAATAACGACAATTTAGACACATTTCGTCATAGAAACAAATTGCACACGTTAGTAAACGGTACAAGGTGCGGTTTGTAGACAGCATAGCTTCGGAATTTGTTAAAAATAAACCTTATTTTAAAGACAATAAGACCTATATTAATATGATAGGAAAATATAAAGTGAACGCACAGGTCAGTCGTATAGTGAGGCCACTAAACAAAATATCAAGTAGCCGGATCCGTTCCAGTGTCGCATTAATTTGCTCCTATATCCCCACTAACAAATACCTTTTAAATAAGTAACAATATTGTAAACAAAATTACTCAAAGAGTGTAGTGTCACTTCCTAATTTCTGTTAAGTTTGACTATATTTTTTTATGTTAGCATTTATTAAATCTATGGTAATCAAAGAAGCTACCTACAGGGAGTGTAATTGACCCATTTTATTTCTTGTTATACAAAACAATAATAATATCATGACATTTTTCTCATATCGTGTTGTATTGTATTGTAAACTATGCCTCATCAAAATGTATCTGTAATAAATGGTCTTATAGAACCTAGGTATCTTTGTGTAGTATTGATGCATCATCATTGTCAGCACTGTCATCGTCATTAGCAAACAGTATGTCATGTTGTTGTTATTAACAACACAAAGCAAACAAAAAACAAAAATATTTTTAAGAACATGTGTAAACAAACAAGACAAATTCGGTACTGGAATAATGGAACTAAGAAAATGTCAAGACGTCATAGATAATATTGATCTTGCATCAATCGAGATAAAATTTCCACTTCATTCTCTTCGAGTTATTGACATCCAGTAAGGTAATGTAGCTTCGTTTTCTTTTCGTAACAAAAGTAGGCTTCCGAGTGAGTTTGACCACAATGTTATTCGATAGAAAGTGATGATGCGGTTAGGGGAATACGCTTACTTACAACCAATATATTGCAGCTAACGTTCAATTCTACTTGGTTTTGGTTATACATTTTTCATGAGCCAGAAATCTAAGAAAAATCCAATATCTAAGCTCGCTTTAACGAAGTCAAACCAAAGATCAAAGATCTCATAACATAGAGCGAACTGCGAAATAGGAAATACAAAAAACATTAAAACGAAATAAGTAAGATTTCTACACAGTACGATAGAAATTTAAAAGCATATATAAAGGCGTGAATCCGCATTTTCACTGAATGTTTATTACTATAACTATCATAATAACAAATACAAGTATAGTACAAGTAAAGCAATAAAAATTCAGTCTTCTCATAAGAAATATTTCCCGCATAAATATTATATAATATGAACTCTTCATTTTTCGAACGTTTTTATAATACTGGATCTGCTGTCATTTTGACAGTATTATCTAAGATGCATTAAAGATATTATTATGGCTTGGTTGCGACGAGCGCCGAAGTAGAGCAACCTTTCACCTTTCTCTACATTAGTCGGGTAACGTCTAATAATACGTATGCTGGTAAAAAACGTAAATAGGTTGCCAACAAAGAAATCGGCTTCTTTGCATGGTAGTTACTAATCGCAATGCTGCAGCATCTTTTTATTCCTCTTATATTTTTATTTATAGAAAAAAAACTTCTAGAAATAAATAAAAATCGTTGATGAATTCTCGTTTTTGTAATATTTTCCAATGAAAACTTATATATTTTAGGCAGTATTTTATGACAGGCAAAGGTATTTTTTTAAGTAATAGGTACTCATACCTACATACTTTTTATTGTGTTTTTTTAGTTTTGCGCCTACGCCACAACCATGTGTCTAGCGCCTAAGGAAGATAATTTCAGTTCAAAGTTCACGTCATTACCGCTGACAATTTGTGCGATGCGTGATAGAACTGGCCCGTCATTACTGTCGCGGACAATTTACATAATGACTGTGGTGAACGTTGGTGAAAGATGTCACGTGCACGCTAAATTTTGTCGTTTTTATAAGTGTTTCCACATCGGGCGATGCTGGGTTGTTATGATACGACGACACGAGATCGTAGTGTAGTAACTGTATTTTAAATTATTACTTACTAGACGATGACCGCGGCTCCGCCCGCGGAAAAGTCAGTAAACAAAATATTAATTTTATCCCAAGGGAACCTATAATCGGGATAAAATGTATCCTATGTCCTATTCCTGGATGCAACCTATCTGTGTACCAAGTTTCAGCTTAATCCGTTCAACGGTTAGACCGTGAAGGGACAAACATCCAAACGTCCAAACATCCAAACATCTTTACAAACTTTCACATTTATAATATTAGTAGGATAGTTTAGCTATACCTACCTTATAAACTACTTAGGTGGAATAGGTTCTCAAATGAGTTGAAATCACGGAATATCGAAGTACTACACAATGGTTAAAATAGCGCAAAACAGGTATGACATCCATCCAATCCATAAAATCATAGTAAAACACAAATACTTATATGAATGTATACACGAGACATACCTTAACTTAGATATGTAATAAAAAATACTTTCAACTGATACATTACGCGCAATTAAACCACAAAGCTCAAATCTGCTTCAAAAGTGCTGCTTAGATAACAAATGAAAGTTTTAAATGTATCATTACATAATGCATAAGTATCTATCGTTAAGTGGATAACACCTAAAGCGATGTATGTTACGTACCTACCATATAGAATAAGTCATCGTTGGTTGTGTAATGTCGAAGCATTGTTCACCGTAAAATTAGTTTAAAGTTGACTACGAATTTTTTTCAAACAATGAAGCGATATCAAGAATTCGTTAGAAAGTGACCAATGAATAAATGTGGTCAAACGTCGATAGAGTTTCGTAACTCCATAATTATGGCTTATTTTGGTTATTCTAGTACAACGTAATAGATTTATTTTAAGGTTATTTCTCTAGTCATGCTTATTCAGCAGCCACGAGCGTACGTAATGATTTTTCTTTCAGGCAAAAAAAAAAAACAAATTTAAATTAAATTAAATTACTTTTCTGGTTTTGATGTCTGTTCAGTGTGTAGTAAACGAGAGCGGCTATTCAAAAGGATAATTAGTGAAAAATCGGCCTGATTTAGGTGACAATAAAAATTGAAAATAAAAGGGATATAATTTTAGAGAAGTAGTTTTCAAAATCAACCTTACACAAATCATAAGATGAAGCAAAATAAAAGATAGAACAACAAACGAAAGAAGATTATGGTGTTTTTTATAAAATTAAAGAAGTGTTAATTGTTACTAGCAAACATTTCTAATAACATAGCGACAAAACAAACAACTGAGCGGGAATGCTTCTGGTTGCATAATCACAATCTAGTGCACATTAGAAACAGCCCAGACCGTACAAAGTGAGCTTTAATATGTTTGCGTTAGTAACAAAGCATCAACATTCATCATCACAGCTCAGCTGAGCAAAAAGATATGCCTTTTGTTTTCACATTAATGTTCACATCGCATGCCACGGAGCGATGACACGGAGATCGAATAGCTAGTCGTATCGTCGAAATAAACATTAAACTTCGTGTCGCACACTATTACCTACTACGGCCCAATAAAATTTGTCTTTCAGTAAGGCAAGGGAAACGACGTGGGAGACCTCAATATTTCATCCATTCTTCATGCCTCAGGTAAGTATCATAACAAGTCAAAAAGTCGTAATATTGTTTTTGAAAATTTTTTTTTTTATTAATTTGAATTTTATCGAACGCGCTGGCAACGCACGTTTTACATAAATTTAATTGAACATTTTCTTGTTTTTGAAATTTTCTTGAACATTTATTACACTGTTAATGATGTTGCATAAGAGCATATTATCTAAGCTCGATTACCGACTCGAAAATTAATGTAACTGTAAGTACGTACTTATAATTTGCTTACCTCACCTGACGTAATATTTATAAGCTAATTTCTTGTAATAAATTTGACGTACGCTTCGAGACAAAATATACCCTGTCCAATTAATTTGATGCGAACGCTTTTAATAAATTAACGACAGATCTTATGAGCCTTCCAGCTTACGCTTCATGAATGTTGAATTTCAACACCAGTTAATAATCCTCCAACTTAATAAAATACAATTTAGATTTCTCTAAATTTTCTATTTTCGAAAACGTGTTGTTTGTAATTAATCAATAGCAAATTATTATTTACGAGCATTATTTAGTTTTAAGACGAGTAGATAACCTTAGGTATTAAATGTATTGATTTAATTCTTAGATTGTCATTGTTTTGAAAACGAAAGAATGCTTGATTAAGTAAACGTTAATTACTAAACCATAAAGAAGTTATCGAAGTGTGCAACTTTACATTAATACAACATATTACCTTGAAACATTTAAATCAGACATAAGCATAACAGATCAAGATCAGACTCAGATTTGAGACTAAAATCAACACGTCATATAGAATGTAAGACATAAGTAAACAAAGCTTGTTTTCGTTCATTAAACATTTCAAATTGTGACGTAACGCTTTCCACTGAAATTTAATTTTAAATTCGTTGTCGAGTTTAAAAGCAAGTACCTACTATGCAGCTGCAATTCTCTTCATGAAATTAAAACATAAAACCTCAATTGTCTCTCACATAGCTGTGAATGCCGGCTACAGTTTCACAACTACGACCACAAGTCTGCACTTATATCGAGTACAGAAGCCGTCTGAACTAACATACGTGGAATTTATTTGGAATCATTTATAAATAATTATGCTCTACCAAAGTTTTACTCTAGCTTCGTAACCGTATCGATGTATTTAATTATTACATTTTAGAATTATTCTCTCTTTCTATTTAGAAATTTACACTTACCTACGTAAAGTGGTAAATTTATTTATTATGGATAGTAAAGTTTTCTGCTCAAACCAAAAGTCGATTGGCGAATAAGGCCATATGTATTTAGTCCACATTCTGTACCTACCACTTTCATTAATGGCTATACCTAATAAAGACAATAAATATAACCTTTTTCCAAAATTACTTTAGTTAACTACGAGTATTTCGAGCAACACCAAAACATCGCAGCGTCAAAAATATTGTCACATTTATGTATTGTTCCTTTTAATATTTTAAATCCCATTCCACAAATTGACTGCAGTGTCAAATCTGTTATGCACTATATTAAACATCTATGCTTGCTAAACCCAAAGTGAATAACGAAATTAAGCACTTAGAACTCTAATGCAGGTACTCCGTTTGCGGTAAGACGGATAGACAATACCCTCGCAAATTGGATCGCCTGTGCCCCAAGGATCGGTCGAAGTCGGTTCGTAATTGCCTGATCCAGTCACGATGCAGCCTAACTGCAATCTTGACCCGCCATAAGACAAGGCATTTCATAACACAAAGCTCCACTAATAATGGTTTGTGCAATCGATGGTTGAAAGGCACTTCAAAGTTTTAATTAGTTTATGATATCACAAAGAAAGTAGGCCAAGAGTCAAGCAGTAGCTGTTCCTATACCTGCTGAACTATTAAAAGTTTCACTCGCTGGTACCCTATGAATGGAGCTCGTTCAGTAAGCACTGCATATTTCAAAGGAAATGTTACATGAATTGACTTTGCATGTTAAGGACTGTTTAAATATCGAAATATTTTAAATATAAATTAAAATTATGAGATCAGATATGATATAAAATAAAAATGTTTACTATAGCGCTTACGTAAATGAAGAACCGAAGTAGCAAAATAACAGGAAATAAAATAAAACGAAAGCTTTCGTCTGCGATGTTCACAAAAAACTGCTTCAAAGCGGAATATTTAATTCGTTTGCGTTCTTTGCAAATATCAAGTCAATCCACTTTCAGTTACAAGTTTAGTTTCCAATATAGAAGATTTTCTGGTGGCTTTGGCGCTACTCCCTAGCCATTAGGATGTTGGCAATCTGCCAGGGCCCGAGGTGCGAGTATATTTGTAAGCTTAACATTCAAGGAAGTGTGGAATCTTGGAATAGAACTTCACATGGAATGATGAGCCCGTCGCAATAAATAAAGGGGGATTTAGCCTGGAATTAAAATAAGATTGGATTGGAGATTAAATAAGATAAACTGTATTTTAAGATACCTTTCGTTCGTTTACTAAATAAATATAACAAAACGGTTATAGGACTTAGTTTGCTTCGATGTTTTCTGAAATATTTGTTTAGATACGTTTATCTGTTTTGTTTTAGTTTGTTTTATTTCCATTCTAGAATAATTTCTTCTATCTATTACCAAGAAATAGATGAATGTAAGCAATCAAAACTATATTAAAAAGATAAGTAAATATGTATTATTATTTATTTGCAGCGTTTATAACAAAATTAGCCCGTTCTAGAATATATTAATATCAAATGTCTAAAAAAAATCAATCAACTAATCAAAATGATTATTGTGTAAGCAGCCCCAGTAATTGGTTAAACAACTAATAATATCAACGAAAAATCTATAGTTACTAAACTACGTATTCACAGATAGAAAGCAACCGACGAATTACGATTAAAGTCCTTGTCACGTCACGAAATTTTGAGCGCAATGGTTGATGCAGCAACGCACGGCGCATACAACGCGCGAAGTTTCGCAAACCGCACCGATATTGACCGACAAACCACACCGAAGGACAGCACTGTTTACTGAGCTCTGGAAATGTTCGCTTGCGCCACATAACCCACATAAAACACGCGCATCCATCGAAAAACACGCAAATATATCCAACTGTTTGCTTTCTAATCGCCGGGCTGCGCCTTCTGCGGTTTTTCTAACAGAGTGCAATGATAAAACAAAATATCTGTCTGTTAAGAATTTTTTTGGAGTTTGAGATACCGTAAAAAAAATAGCACATTTAATCTCCCCAAAGAAGACAAATCCAACGACATTCACAAGTTGAAATCCGTGGAGCCATTGGGACTGCAGAAGGTGCCAAAAAAATGCCCATGCATAATAGTAAATACATACTCGAAAACATTACCATCTTCGTGCACAGTCGTTTAAAAATATAAAACCCACATGGTATTCAATCTTTGCAATGCCAATCTATTTGCTCCGCTTATTTTAATTTCGATTCAGATATTAAAAAAGGAACTTAAAATTATCTAGGGCGAAAACATTAGGTCTTAACAGTGAGGCGATTCATATCAGACATCATTTATTTCCAAAAGGACAACTAGTTGTTTTATAATACAAGTAACCTCAAAACATTTAGCATTAGCTTTACAAATAATATAATGCTTGAAACGTCTCTTTATTCTTAGCTGAACTTTAAGTTGTAGTACCGACTTACAACAATTACCTTCTAAGTCAACGTATTTAAAGGACAACCAGTTTTTTTGGTCAAGGTTTCAAAATGCGACGTATGTTTCAACTTATACACTTTATGTTATGTCATGATGACATAGTTCCGTAACACTATGCAATATAAAAGATATTATGTGGAATATAAAGCATTATTTAGAACAGCATTCTTATTATGCCTTTATACGAGTATTTCATTATTTCAATTAGAATGAAACCATGTCTAAGACAAGTTAAAAAGACCGAGAATATCGGCATTAGAAACAGAATGACTTATCAATCTCATTCAAGACAATGGAATTTCATATTTAACTGGTTGCAACGAACGTCGAACATTCCGAAGAGGGAAGTGAAAAGTCAACATGAACAGTGTTTAAATTGGTGCCAACGTGTATGAAGCTTCGTGTATCGTACGCTTGTATGTCACAAGCGCGAACGCCAAGCGACCTACACGGACCTTGTATGTGGGCCGTCGAAGTACGGACGATATAGTTTCACATTGCGATAACAATATGTAGAGCTTTTCAACAAGTGAAGGCTAAATTAATACTAGTTACTGAACTAATTATTATTTTAAGTAACTCAGGATCACGTCGTTACAGATTTGACTATTCAAAATTAATTAATGTTAAATTAAGTAGGAAATTATTATACGATCTAATTGACTTTCTCCTCTTGTATTTCCATCTTCCTTCCATTTCCATCTTCTACTATGTAATTGTTTTTATTTGTATGTAGTTTTATGTTTTCCTCTACTTTACTTTATAATTAAAATTGTTTTTCTCTTTTATGATAATCTGCTTTATTTCATTTTGTTTCTTTTTTGTGAAGTATGAAAACTAGTTTAAAATTATTAGGATATCTTTAGTATTATCCTTTTTATAATTTACTATATTCTCGTACATTTAATACATATTAAATGTCTGTAAAAAGTAATAAAATGTTAAATTACTCAATTTACTTCTATCACGGGCAGACTTGAAATTACCAGGCATTAATAATGTCAACATAGCTTTAATCTAAATTTAACATTAAGTAAAACTCGACGAGCTTTTGAAGTCAATTACATAATATTTAACGAAGTTTAATTCAAACGTGTGATGCTTTATAGAGATTCGTAATTACTATAAATTATATAACACTGTTTATACAGCTTTAATATAAACCACAGAGTAAAAACTAGATGAACAGTATACCAACACTTACGTAAGGAAGAAGATGATGTAATTATTTTGAACAATCTTGGTTATACTAGCTAACATTTCTTTAAACTTTAATCGCCTTTTGAGCAATTCAGTGTACCAGAATCACTAATAGGCGACTATTAGTGCGACAAAGAATGTCACACGTGCAAAAAACGTATGATCCAGGTAGACACGCAACTGGCAACGACCACTTTCCACCATATGACCGATTGAAACCTGTATTTCTTTACGTACCTTCCTTTCTTATAGACCGTGTGTTATCTACACACTAACCTATATCAGAGTAGATTATTAAATAACGTTGAAGACAAAGCGCATATTATTTTCGACTAAGCGGACTTAGATTATCGGTATTACGTCGCCTAGTTTCAAATGTTAGGTAATCGAAGTATCTACAAGTATCTTAACTAAATCTGCAATTTTAATAATATCAAAGAACATTGGATTTGGAACTAACCGCGTTACCTCAAATTCCAACCTAATGATCTTTTATATTTATGTATGCATCTGGTGAATGACCTTGTTTTAGTAATATATTACACACAAGTACATATTTTATATTACAAGGCCGCTGGTACAATAGTACTAACTTAAGGAAAAACCTTCGAGTATGTAATTATTACTAGGTTTTTAGTTTATAGGGCAGTACCTACTGTCTGATATTGCGAAAATATTTTCCATATTTTCAATTCATCTTTGTCGTCTTTACATTCGTGTTTATTAATAGTTTTATCAATTTTAAACTTCTGAAGAAATTATTCCCTAAAAAAGTTATTTTAGTTTTTTGAGTCTAATATTTTAGGAATCTTAAATGAAACTTCGTCAATGTATATCACGAATAAGCATTTCTAAAACAGGTTAAATATTGTTTTATAATGGTTCAGCATATTATTATTATTATTATGTAAACACGAAATATTACTTCTGTTTAATTAATTCACTCACATCGATTTCAGTTTAATGACTATATGAGCTATCTATTCTTGACTAATTTTATGTAGAAACATCATAAACTAAATATTTATTATTATGAAGCTTAATGCTAATACCCCTACATAAGTACCTATACTGATAAATATTAACCCATTGTGTATATGCAACAAGTAATATGAATAACAATAAAGCTATCTACGCATTCAATGTACATCACAAGATCTGTTGAATGTGATGTTGCACCGATACCATATATGCCAAGGTAATACCTACGCACGCTTCACAAACCGACTTGCCTTTCTCCAAATCCGCGTGCCTACCTACCTATGTTAACATGACCGACTAAGCGAACTCGTTTCTATTTTATTTTATGTCAATCGCAGCCATAAACGGTTCAACATAATACTCCATTGTGTGCTTTCTTAACCGCATGTAATAGTAGGAAATTAGGTATTTTATTTCCATTAAACGGTCTTCAAAATTGTTTTCTGTATTCCCTTGTTTAGTTTTATATGAATGTTGAAAGTAAGTTATCACTTTATAATATTTCTTGTTACATGAATTTTGTTTATTTTTAGATTTAGATAAATCACGTTACTAACTCTAATATTCCGTCTAGCGTCTAGCGTCCTATATAATATGGTGCTATGAAACTTTTAGCAATAATCTCTGAAACAAGTCTCAATCAAACAAGAGTTACTATTAGATTTACCACAAATTTTTGTTAATTGAACAAAATTTATTTTGTACAAAATTAAATAATAGCTCACAGAGTTTTAAGGTAACAATCTAACTGCTTTGAGTTAGAACATCTCAGATTTTGCTATTTCGGAATTAAATATGAGTGATCTTATAAACAGTTTAGTATTCCTAGGGTAATATTATCCTCAATCTTGTATCGGGGGTAGGCGAAATACATAAATCGTCTCATCATTCCTTTGTACACGGTTTCTAAAGGTCCCAAAAATATTATATTCCATACTTACAATAGAACTCGTAATTCTCTTCTGTCACTAAAGGTTCTATACTAGGTAGTACCATTACAACCCTTTTTAATATCGCTGCCAAAATTGTTGATTCATGGGCATAAATGAAAGTGGTAGGTACGTTTTTTGTATAATAGATTGTAATAGACAGATTTTTGTTATATTTGCAGAAACATTTGATTCTGCATAATGTACATTTATTGCTTGGCTCTGTCCATCGGGTTTGCAACTAATATTTTCTTCTCCTATTTCCGTCTTAGCATATTAACCATTTTTTACTTATGATACGATATGTATCTGACCATTATTTGTATCAGTAAAAATTGCCAGATGCTTTGCTGAATTTGTTTATGCAATTTATAATTGTCTTGTTTTGGTTTGTGTCTGATTTGGAGCATTTACACAATTCGTCTATCGACTTTATCTTTTGCCCCAAAAAATCTGACCGTGTACATACATTTTGAAACAGTTTAATTGTTCCTTAGTGTTTGATGTTACTGCAATCGTTGACAGCAACCTAGCAATGTTTTGACTTCAACATCCAATTCTTTACTTTTTGCTTTAAGCGAAGCAGATATTTCTTGTCATCTACGGCATAGTTGATGACATGTGAATTGTTACAAATTTATCTCATGGTTATAAGGTCATCACCATTGCAAATTATTTTAATGTCCTAGAATTAACAAATGTTGAACAGCAACAATAAATTAGCTAAGTAAGGTTGAGTAAGAAATATGGTCTAAAAGTACTTCGAGGTTGACTTAATTCAGATGACTTGAACAAGGATGTTTACTTAGCTGTTAGACGATAAATGTATCGCTTGCTAACATTTTAAAGGAATACTTGACAACCTTTGAAATGAGCAATTTGTTGAGAATAACTTAAGCCATGATGATTGTTTCCATACCTGAGAGGGATGGGTTGAAAAGGGAAACGATGCGTTGGTGGATGAGGCGCTACAATGGGCGCAACTGGTGATACCGCTACCGGCACGGGGTGTACCGGTGGCGGTAGCGTGCTGTACGGCGGCGGCGGCACGCTCTCGATCAGATCAGGAGCGCGCGGTGCACGCGCACGCCGAGCTCGCCGCCGCCGCGCCGGCTCCTCCGTCTGACACTCCGCAGTCGCTACACTCCTCTCGCGTTCCGTCTGCACTGCACTGTTCACGTTGCCACCGATGGGCGCATCTTGCACATGCACTATGTTCACACTGCACACATTCTGACGACTCGGCTCGCCCGGCACGCGCACCGAGACCGAGTCGGACTTGCGCAGCGGGGCGGGCGCCGGCACGGGCAGCCGCATCTCGTGGCG
>LGAG01000968.1:176189-191031 GCA_001278395.1 Lerema accius | reverse complement strand
GGCGACTGGGGCGCGCGCGCCGCTTCCCCCGCTGCGCCGAAGCACGCGCCCGCGATAGCGCCATCGGTGTGCGAGCGCAAGAGGGGCGGCGAGCGGCACTCGTAGGGCTGCCACAAGAGAGAGGAAAGCGCCTCGGCGGCGGACAGCGGCACGCTCATCTCGCCACCGCGCTCCGCTGCCGCGCCGCCGCTGTCACCCGCCACCCGCCACCGCCATCACCTATGAAACAATATCAACAATTTAAAAATGCAGCATTTGCTCTATTAATTCAACTTTTTTCCAAAAAAAACAACCAATATGGAGGCTTACACTTGACGTGGTAATAGTAATGGTTGTTAAACACTTAGGTACAACTCTTAATTTTGTAGTGGCGACAAACGTCTGCACTAGAAGATAATGCTACATAGAAGAATAGAAAACTATGAACAGTTTCCCAAGTGAATCAATGATATTTACAAAGATTTGATTGACCGCGTAAAGTTTTGAGCAATAAGTAGAACCTTGAACACACAGTTACAAAGAAAAATCAGATCCATAAATTATCTTTTGTTTGTTTATTGACAATACTGACACGAAAATACCTTATGGTACGAAACAACAGCGGCTATTCTATTGTAATCTCATTAAAATCACCAAGACAAATTGCTTTAGTTTAACGTAACAAACAACTCATCACTGTAACTGGTACAACTTGAATACATCAATGTCCAACATTTACGTAACATTGTCAGCCCCTACTAGGTATACATTGTTCCCACAACCTTATACATCTCCTTTTGTAAATAAACTTCAAAAAGAAATTCAGAAATAAAACCAAATTGAAAAAAATCACTTGGAGAGTATGAAATTACTAGGGACGATATAACATAAGACTGCACCGATAGAAAATTTAGCTTTATTGTAAACATGATTTTTCCCATTAACCATAACTTTATGTAACTTTGCGTCTTTTTTATTTGTGGACCAAACAAATGTAGGGGAAAATGTTTGGTTAAATCCGAGTTGCCTCAGAAAATTGTTATGCAGCGCAGGCCCTTGCCGATCACCGCTACAAAGGACGAAATCGTAAAACAAAACATTAAACAAGTCGGTGTCCATAATACAAACTTCTTTCATTACGTAGGCTTCATTGTTAATCAGTTTTTGTTTAACATTACACGTATTCAATCGTCTAGTCTAGATCATTATACTCGTATGTTTAGTATTGGTGATTCATTTAATCATATTATTTTAAATGTACCTAATTATAAATCTTCACGGTAAGGGGGAAATATACAGACATTCTTACTGCGGAACTTTTAAAATATTAATTTTCATATAATGTCAAATCTCCCTTATAATATTGTTTACTTCACGGCTTTTATGAATGATATATGCTGGCCCAGTGCGAAAATTAAGTTTAAGTCCGACAATGTTATTAATACAAAAGTAGCAACCCTAGATTTCGTAAAGGAAGTATTTCTATAATGTGATTGTTAAAGTTTCTTGATTCTATTCTATTTCAGTATACTCGATTATATGACGTTGTACTTTGTAGAACCTAATAATGTGTTACAGGGCAATCAATATTTTCGAAATTACAATCCAAATTAGTATCTGCTTATTTTAAAATGTCATCCATATGAACGTTCTCTAACAAATTATATCATTCCACATGTTAGGTTAGGACTTTCACGACGGTATGCAATCAATCGTGTCAACCTACTTGAAAGGTCTTTGAAGCCTCATTCGGTTCAGTGCTTTCTTTCATTACGTAACTTGAGTTCGCTCGACTCGCCTCTCATGCTTGACGCTAATCTTTTGTTAACCGCTTGCCTTACAACTTCTTTCTCTGAGGTTTGCATCACTACGCCTCTACCTTTTCCGAAGAACTCGCTTTGAGCCATTGTCGAGACTTTTTATCTTGCTTTTTACATAAATACCCGGCCGTGCTGCGACTTCATATTTTATTTAGGTTACAAAATGGTATCCAAATGCTGTTTGAGTTAGATATCGTCGTAGTAGTCTTGACATTGAAGAATTTAATTCGATTTTTGCCCAAAATTTGATGCTCATAGGTTTTTCGGGATTAGAGATAAAGCTAAGGATAACTTTGGTATATTTTATTTAATGTTGAATCGTGATGACATGCACTGGTGTTTTAATTTTCATAATTTGGTACCTCATAAACTTTACATAGCTTACAAATCTCCCTTTAAAACTCTTCAAAAACCAACCTGTTTATTCTAAATGAATATAATTATCGTCAAAAATTAAACACATAATCATGGACGGATCCTAGTTCATTGAACGCATCTTATCGATCTTAGAATCTGAACTAGATTTTCGTTAGATGGGTATTAAAATTTCACAAGTTTTCCCTTGGTTAGGCATGTTCTTATATAAGACCGTTGCAACGTAGGTATATTAACTTTGGTAGAGGCAGGTAAATGTCTACAGTTTTAAATGTTTGCATGACGAGATTAAACGAGAACTTAGATCGTATTAAAGTTATTTTTGACGAGCAGCCTAGTTCTGCCTTGGATACTTTGAAACCTGAACAAAACAGACCAGCTAATCAGCGAAGTAACGTTTTATATGAAAATAATGTTAAAATATCTATTTTGGATAGTCTGCTTACTTTACCCTAAGGACAATTGTATCCAACTTCAACTAAAGTCATAGTTCCATTGATAATGCTCATTTATGAAAGTCCGATTGAGACGTGTTATTACTACTCGTACGAAAGTGATGTTAAAGCAATTCACTAAAAGATAGAGTTGACAGCATTATTTGAGAAACACCAATTATTATTATTGCAGCCATTCCCCTGTCAAAGATCTGTCGATAAAATGTCACTAGGTCCTGTTTTAACAATAATCTCAAAGAAACTCATGCCTTCTGGTGTATTTTCCTGCCCAGCTAGCAACTACGATTTGCATAAAATCAATCATGAAATGTAATCAACAATAAACGGATTCTAGTCTCGTACCTTGTTCGTCATCAACGCACAGGTGACGTCACTCGAGTTAGGGATGTTCGCTAGCGTGACCAGAGCATTTACTATTAAGCCCGTCTGTTTATTATTTGTTACTATTGACATGATGAGGAAGCTAAGGCTCGGGAGATCACGCGAGACGCACTGCCTATGTTCCATGTCAGAGATCGCTCGGTCGGTGAAACGCAGATACTTTCTCCAAGGCCGCACCGGCGCCGGCGCTCCCACTACGCGAGTAATCATGTTGCAAAGAAACACGGATACTGTTATATCATGAACCATATTGTGGTAGGCCTTAATCTCCACTTTCATTTCCAATTCGTGTCGTATTAATATTTAATACTGCGTATCAGTAGCGGAAATCTAACAAGTTGTAGGGTCATTTTTTGAACAAAATGGAAAGTACCATTTTTAAAACACTTCGAATGTCATTTAGAGCTGGTAGGATCACCTGTGGAGGAATTTGGTAAAGATTTCACACACGCTTTTTCGTAAACATAAATTGGTATGGGGATTTATATAATCATGGATTTATTGGTCCTCTTTATTTATGAAATTAGTTATGGTGTTTAAAAGGTGCTTCATTTATTCTGAAATTCATAACACTCTCCCTTGCCTCAAGTCTCTCCTATTAGAGGTAACTGGGTTGTAACTGAACCCCCTTTTTAATGTTTGCAATGCAAGCATCCCCATATAGTAGTAGGGTATTTTACCCTCCTGGCCAGCTGTAACTACCACACTCTTAAAATCGATCATAAAATGTTTTATACGGGTTGCAATATTAAGCTTTATTATGTTTAAAATTTTACCCGACTGCGTTAGTAGAACAAGGTTTTTCAACTATGTGTGTTAATTTTTTTAGTACTCTTTACAGCTCAAACGGCTAGAACTGATTTCAACTTTTTGCTTCTCTATTTAATGACTTCTTGAAACTGCTAATACAATTAAGCAATCCCTCTACCGTACAACGTTATAATTACCGTACCTATCAACAAACATGTCAGTAATTCCGTATTCAAACAATGTCTCTGCATTAATTTACTTAGTATTGCGAAATCCGTTCATAACATAGCCGATAACCGCAACGAACGCACGTCACGCTTTCTCCGAAGGTCGATGGCTGTGACCGAGAGCGGTTCACTCAACACTGGACCGTAACAAACCATAAAAGTAGGGAAAAATTAGGGTGGTATCGCTACATTACCTACCGGGAATTTTCCGGAAATCTTTCGTCGTGAACATTGACTTTGATAACACCTAAATTATTTCTTTGCTTCGATACTTAGATCATTTTATTGCTTAACTTTGCGCAAACCCTTAGGATTTAAACTCTGGATAAAACCATAAAAAGACACTTTCTAAGACACTACTCCGTTCCCTTTAAAGCAGATATTATAACGGGCCGACTCGCAAAAAAAAATATTTTCTGTAAAGCACAGGAATTACCAAAGTAAAAATTAATATTAAAAGCGTCGAAAGCGAAATTTTTTATATGGAAAATCTCTCGGATTATTTGACCTGGAAAACAAAATTATGTGGTGCAGAAGCTGTATAGATATATCTACCTACATAAAAACTTTTGCCTTTTTTCGTTCCCTGTTGTATTTTATTTCTATAAACTGAGAGGAAATAACACTAACTCAGAATAAAAAGGCTGTCGGAAGGAGCAGAGTATTTATATACATCTTCCCAAATTCCCCGAAGTTGAAACATCACACAAAGACAGAAACTCTTTTATTCTTAAAAAGTGCCTATATGGTATTAACAATAATGTTTTTTGTTACAAAATAAGTCCGATTAGTGTATAACACGAAAAATGTATTAGAAATTGAGATATAATAAAAAACAAAACAAATTAAAATTAAAACCGGCCAAGGGCGTGTCGGACTTGCACACGAACGGTTTCGTACAAATTTAAAAGAAAATCTATAAAAGAAAATCACTTTTGTATTGGTGATATAAAAACATACGAAAAAACACATTTATTGTCCGAGGACGTTAATATTTTTTATTTTTATTTTTAGTATCTGTTGTTATAACGGCAACGGAAATACACGATTTGTGAAAATTTCAGCTTTCTAGCTATCACGGTTTATGAGATAGGTACGGCCTTATGATAGACAGACAGAGAGACAGACAGCGGAGGTTTAGTAATAGGGTCCCGTTTTTACCTTTTCAGGTACGGAACCCTAAAAACAATAAGTAGATATATCCAATTTATTTTTACACCTAAGTCTATAATATCTAATACATAATTAAGTATAAATTTAGATAAACTAAAGAAGCGAAATATTAGTTATACAAAACAAATTAAAAAAAGAAGGCCACACGGTCAACGGTCACCAAAACAATGGCCGCTGCCGGAACTCGGAATAAAAATGAAAGTGGATTCGCCTGTTGTTTTTATAAACCTGACAGTCTTGTTTACTCCTTACGACTGCATTAGCATAAATATCGCTGCATACATTATCCTTATGGTAACAGGGTTAGTTTAGAACCAACGATTTTCTGAGTAGCTTACCAGTGTCGTGGTGACGACAGACTGTCATAGCCACATAACGGTAGCTTTGCGACGTTAAGCTACTTAGTTCTTAGTGAGTAAATAATAGATACAACTTGCTAAGAGTATAGATTAAAACTTTACAGCGCTTCTAAATCTAGTATAATTAAGGCTATCCAGGCTATGGGTTTTCCAGGATTTGTCCTAGGTCAGGAGGCATCAAATGATGCCTGATGAGGCGTGATTTTCGAGAAGCTTCCAGGAAAAATCAAGATATACAGCCGATATGGTATCCAGGAAATGCTGGTGTAGCAAAAGATAAGGAACAAATTTAAGATATCTAAGTTAAAGATACTTAGGGAATCTAAGCTAGTCTCAGGACAGAGGAAACCTTCAAAACACTGAAGCGGTTACTTTACCGTTTGTCATCGAATAAACTACCAATACAGTTTGAAGTTGTTATTCAGGCGATTAAAAATATTCATACCATCCATGTCATAGAATTTCGAGTCAAAGATTGAACAGACGTTCTCAAAAGCAAATTACTCTTCTAGTCCGCTCCAGATATTCTCTAGCTCAAAGCAAATTTTTGTAGTTCGGTCCTTTTTAAAATAACTGCCATTTTATTTGCTTCAAGCTTTGGACTTAGCCGGGACAAGTATGAAATAAATTCCTTTTTATCTTCTTTAAAAAAATCTCATTATCAGTCCTATTCAAACTTAAGTGAACCATAGAATGAAATACAGGAACTCTCCACATTAATATGCTTCAGGTTTCTGTCAATTACATTCTTATTATACAATCATGAAAAAGTAGACGCGTGACATGGTTTTAAAACTTGACATCGAAGCAGATGTATTCATACATTTGTAAAATTAGATTTATGTTAATCAGAAAATCTTTATTCAAAGCTTTATACAGGTTTCAGGCGGAATATTAACGTAGAAATATTTGACAAACTTTAACTCTCGAACTTTTCGTCGATAAGCAAGCTTAATTAGGCAAATACTTAAGGAACTTTAAGTTTGTTGATTTTCCGTTGCCTAAAAATGGATTACGATCTGGTTGTTCGACTGGTACCTGCTATATAAAGGTAAACTTATTTTCTCAATTAATTAATTAGACAATGGTTCAGTAGATAATAGCTATATTAGCTATACAATTAGTAGCTTATAATGTTGCCCACGAAGATATTATGTACTGTACACCTATAAAACTTTGAAGCTTCTTTATAAATTATTATAGTAATGATTATTCGATATTTATAGTAATTTTGTTTAACCGTAGATTCATCGCACAGTCAATGATGAAAAAAGTATTATAAAACTGAAATGCTATAATCGGCAACGCTATCAATCACAAAATATTCAACACGATTCTTTTTCATTAAGTTATCCATGGCAACAACCATTATGGAATCCTTGTGTGGAATTATGAGTGTGTAACTGTAGCGATATTAATTTTAAAGATAATATTGTATGTCTCCCAAATTAGCGCTAACATTATATCATGAAATTCTTAATTTCCTTCTTACGTCTAGAATCTAATAAGATGAGTGTTCGCCTGACCAGATTCAATTATTTCTGAATTGATTACTATGTCTAAGCTGCGGTTTCCATCTCCGAAGATTCTACTTATAAAATTACGAGGTTTGACGTACAAACATGAACGTAGAGGAAGATTGACTATTTTTAGGTAGATGATTATAATAGAGATTAAGATTATAAGGTACAATAAATTTTCAGCACTTCATGATAATGTCTACGTCTACGTTTTTGTATAAGAAAATAAACGCAATTCCGTACTGGTTCAAAAGAGTTGAGAATACCTAAATATCAAAGATATTACCATGTTATAATTGTATCATGTTATTTGAAACAAATGTTATTTAATTACAGATATATTAGTATTATCGTACATCAATTTCCCACGATAATTGCAAAGATCAAATTTAAAGTCAATAGACTTGGTCTCGGCTCGAAGCATTAAGTTATCATAACATACGTCGCTCGTAGAATCAAATACTGAATGTTATATAAGCAACAACCTAGTAAACGTCGTCGGTATCCATCTCGTAACTGCAATTCCGCTAAATCGAATTACATCCAGCCACGTATGTGCCCGTCTGGATCCGGGAAGATGAGTGTCCGCGTGACCAAATTCAATTACTGCGGAATTGATTACCATCTGTCTAAGCTGCGGTCTGCATCTTCGCACGTTCTCGTAATTACGATAGTCGTATTAATTTGTCTATATGCCACACAGTAATATCATTAAACCGCTTTGTACTGAATTATGTAAATGTATGGGTGCAGAATGCACTCGTGTGTGCAATCTTACGCTCGTATGCGTGTGTCTAAGCAATCCTCTTAGTTCCAATAGTTTTTCCTCGCTTAGGTATAGCATTTATATATCTATGTAACAGTTAATACTGAGAGCAGCCTAGTGATATTACTCTGTAGTAGTTATCTCGTGTTAAATACATTTAAAATTCATTACCAAAATGAGCACCTGCATGATTAATCCGTGCAAACGCCAACTAGCAAGCGTATCTAAGTTTGAGCATTTGCTTCGCGCCGGGGGATCTTGCACATGATTTATTCGGAGCCTCCTCTCGTGAAAACTTTGTTTCAGGTGCTTACCTGTCCATCCAAAACTCTGGGGTTCAATAAAACTCTAGTCGTCGCCGGAGTGAAGCCATCAGCCACAGGGCGGGATGCATAAATTATTTAGCGGAGCAATACTCCGCTTGTTTGCATGCGGATTATCATATTAAACGGATATCAGGGCCGACGACCGTCTGTCCGATACAAATGCAAACAATATCATGCAACATTTATGAAGGCAAACATTGGCCACGATACTGAAAAGCCGCGACCGCTGCCGTTGTCAAAGAGTCACTCTGTCATCGTTCTTTGTAATCCTGAAAATATTGCTTTCAACAAACCGACAATCGTTTTGGTAAGTTACCATTGCTGCGAGGAGATCCTATTACAATCACGCACTGTTGCGTTTTAAACAAAAGAAGGTGATGAAACAGAAATGGAATTTTGTATATACCTAATGTGAAAAAAGCTGAACGTTTCCCGTGAAAACGAATTCCTTTGTAAGCAAAATTTTCCCGCATATAGAAATATTACAAGTATATACTCTGTGAGAATTCACGTCTTCAAAAGTGTCACTCGCAGTAGATTCATTTATGTAATGTGTTTCCGGTTCCATTTGCCAAATTAGACAATACGTAATGTTAATTAAAGACTCCCACATAGTAATTTTACGTATGTAACAATATGACGGCAAAACAAGAAGAATTCGTTCCCTCTGTGTTTGTTGTTCTTTTGCACACGATACGTGCTTGCTACTTAATGGAGTTTACAAACATTAAATCTTTAACTTAGGAAGTTTTAAATTAATTCCGTGTATTACATGAAAATCAGTTAATAAAGCTTTCTTCTTAAATTCATCGCTTTATTATTAACCGGCAATGAATCGGTAGAAAGTTTAATGATAAATTCTTTGGATTCTATAAATAAAATTTCATTAGTAGGTACTTCAGGTATTTTCATAGCATAGGACGTAGAAAATGTAAGGAGAGTATTATTTACAGAAGATAAAGTGAGTTTACTTCATGAAGATTTTTATCAATATAAATACATACGTCATTAATTTATTAATCACTACATTTCAATGGTCATCTAAATCGAGTCCTCCAAAAGTTTTAACTATGAGCGAATGTAATTTAGACTCTGACAGGAGTAGATGGATATTTATAGCGTTGTTAATTACGAAGTTAGATTGTAGGCCGAGTTGTTCAAACAGTTTTCCACATATCTGGGCACAGACGAGCACCTACCCATTATGAAAACTGACAGTTTGGCATTTGATACTGAAGTTAAAATAGTCTTATTGTACCTCGGACTTTTCCTTCTACTTCAAAATGGTAGAAAATATTCGTTACATAAGTGTGCTTTTAAAGTTGGATTTAAATGTCTTAAGAATTTTTGTTTACAAAATAACTAGAACAAGTCGGTAGGTACCTAAATCTAATTACAGTTAGTAACACTTTGTGTAATTTAAATACAAATTGATCCGGTATGCGAATGAACTTTCAGAATATAGGTTTGTATCAACCTTCCTACGCGACACCATAGCGCCGCAGCAATTTAATCAACTCCAATGTTGAAAGCCGTGATAAATCTTAAATTTCGACGACATATTTTCGCTCACTCACTTATTACTAAATCAAATATTAAACATATTTTCAGTAATGTTTTAATACTTCGTTTCGATTATAATAACAAGATATTGTGTATTTTGGAAAACGATATCTTGCGGCATTATTTTTTCGTGGTTTAGATATTTTGTAAACGTTAAGTCAAATAGATCTTAGTGTATTGTCAAAGATTAATGATTTTAGATTTAATACTCTGCCTCTAAACGATTTAAGTTTCAATTACTAACTAGAAATTTTAATTTAACTGAGAATGACATCAATTAGGTACTAGAATTTATGTTGTGCGACTCGATTTCAATTGTTCTTTTATATAACAATAATGTCTGTTTATATTTCTAACCAAATCTAGAAATATTGAGACAGAAAGACATGACAAAATTATAAGGCTTCCGAATTTTCCACAGGACCCTTAAAAACACTTCATAAAAAAGCACCAAATAATTCCTTCATTACTTATTAAAATTAATATATTTTATTTCCTACATTTAATCAAATAACTAAATTCCGCGGGTAATGTACACAATAAATGTAGGTACCTACCTACTGGCCGTATAATTTTGAAGCCCCTAAAAAAACAACCGCTGATAAAATCACTCAGAGCCATGTTTACGCAACCTTTTCTGAAAGAGATCCAATAGATACTTAGATACTGAATAATCAAGTTTTTATTTATTGAAAGATTCAAATATTTACACTCAAATAAGTAAGCAGTTTGATATGAAATAACATAATTATATGTATATTTTTATGCATAGGTATACCTATCTACTTGTGGAAAAAATACCTACTTGTGTATATGTATATTTTGTTTGAATGAAAATTATACACATATATGAGTAAACAAATAAGTGTCGATCATAAAACTATATTTAAGTTTAATTCATTGAATGTTATGAGCCTATGCAGAAGTTCTATAGTTTCTTTTTTAAATCAATACCTGCCGTGCGCATATTATACTCACAATTGCTTGTTATATTTTTAAAGGCGCTTGGCGTCAAATTAAAATGACCAACAGTTATATCTAATAACTATAGGTAGTGGGATGGGTGTGTGTGACTGTGAATGACACTACGATTTGTTTATAACATTCTTAAAAAATCGTAATTCCTGTCTTTATAAAAAATGCTACAAACTATGTGCTTTATTTAATCCTTGAACTGCAGACCAGACTTACAATCTAAATTCGTAGCGAACTGAAAGTTCTAAAACAATTTAAAGCGATGTTGGATGTGGGAGATAGTTCAACTGAAACGTATAATTAAGTACTTACCTACAAATCCAAATCAAGCACAAAAGTTAACGGGAACGAAGAAGAAAAGTTTTCCAGATTGGATTTAGCTAGTACGATGCCCGCGCCGGCGGAATTTTTGCACCTGACAGGACTTACAAAACTGTATTGACTAGCCATCTATTACGTACGCTGAGAATAAAATTAACGTATTATTGTAGCTTTTTAAATTTAGAAACAAGAATTGTATACCTTAATAATAGACTTAAGTAATTTCTGCCAAGCTTCGCTAGTCTGTCGCTAGTTCATTATTGCCGTGGTCTTCGCACAATATTCTTTTTGTTACAATTTTTTTTTAATTACTACCTTACTTACGAGTATGAACTAACCGTAGCGTAGTAGGCAGTGATTTTTATTAAGGAACGGAAACTATTATTATGTCAGATTAATATTGTTTTAACCTATTGTAATTGTAACCAATTGGTACTGTAGTCTTTAGTATAAGGAGATAGTTGTTACATAAAACCTGTAAAACAAAAAAAATAGAGAAGTTAACAAGAGTAAAACAAGTTCACTGCATAGGAAAAACGTTGTGTACATTGAATTTAGCCAGATTTACTGTACAGTCGTGTCGACAGAATTTTTGCACCTATAGGACTTACGAACTATATTGACTTCGGCGCTGCCAACTCCCATTCGTCGAGTCGGCTTTGAATAAAACATTGTTCTTGTTCCGAGATTCTAATATTGAATTGTTTCAAATATTCACTGGGAATTTTAAATGAAACGGGTATCTACTCACGATATTTGTATCTTACAATTTTTTATGAGTCGTGCAAATAAACACCTTTTGAAATCAATTAACTTTATTGCTAAGGCTTCTGGCAGCTATTTTTACCTTCCAAAAATATAATGGTAAAATTGATTCTCCTTTACAATGATTATTAGCCGTAACAAAAACGTAATAATACGAACCAGGGCCTACTAATCAAGGTTTGTCATAGTTGTCCACGGCGGTATGGGATGATGGTTATGCAAGCTCGTTTGCTATTCTTTCACCATTAAAAATAGTTATGGATATTATTTATATGCTTAGTTATTTAGATTCCGTTGCAGAGATATCGATAAAATCTCATATTTCACAAATACATCCGTCTACGTAGCAGAACGCTCCGGGGCGTTCAGTTGACGATACGATTTAGCTAATTTATTTCCGAGTACTTGGAGACGCAAAAAGTTTGGCTCGTTAAGTAAAGAGACAACTGTAGTAAATCACGCTCGAACTCGACTCGTATCTGCGACATGATTACTATCTCCAAATTACGGCAAGGGTGGAGCGCTCCCAAAATATAGGCCGTCATTACATCTGTCTTTATTTACCTTATCTTTGTACCGTTTTGTCAATTAATCGTGTTAATTAATGTTGCGTAAACAATTAATCGGAAATTCGTTAGATGTATTGAATAGGTTGGGAAAGAAAAATTGGTAGATACCTAATAATTAATTGTAATGTATAATGATGAGATTAGATGTGGATAGATTGCTTGTAACAACGGAAGTAATTTAGTAAGTTTTATTTCGAAAAATATTTTTAGTTTTAGTACTATCAAAAGTTTTGTTGTAGAGTAAAGCAACGACAAACAAATATTTGCGACGTTCTAGCTCGAGCAATCGAAGTAGAATCATTCAAAAGCACCTAAGCGGAGCGTTATACAGCGCATGACTGCTATGGGCTTTCGTTTGACTTTATAAATAAATGTTTTGTATAAAAATGTACACTCAACACCCTTACAAATTCAAGAGCTGCCTCGTCCGAATTGGCAACATTTTACTTTTTATAACCCATTTAATTAAAAATGCCGTTGCCTTATTTTTTGCTTTCAATTTCATTCCGTACCTAAATTATAATTATATATGAAATTTAAACAGAGGCACCTCATCATAAACTGGATTTAATATTAAAAACGAAAGACATTTTCATAAGTCATTAAAAATGGCTATATTATGTCTTTGTTCTGTGTAAAGATAAAATCTTTGAGGTTTTCTTTGCGCCCTGTTGAAGAAAGTAAAATTGCTAATTACGACACATCACAGTAAAATATTATGTAGGTTGTTGTGTCAAAAGGGTACGTAAGACTAACCAAAAAGATAATTACGTATAAAAGTATTAGATAAATAATACATTTAAATCTATTGAGTTCCTTATTACGGTGCAGTAAACCAACTATCAAAAAAAATTGGCCGTCAATAATAAAGCCTAACACAAAACTTTTTAAAGAATTATATAGATTTAACAAGATAGGTGTCGTCATAGTCTTAGCCACTCAAACAGACATTGCAAAAACTTTACTAACAGGTAAGTTAATGTTTTCGCCTTAATTGGGGTTGCTGAGTAGCGACCTTCCCCTCGTTAGAGTCAGCCACCAAACGACTCGTCATGTTCCGGCTGAGGATTGAGGGCCAACATTAATATAAAAGTCGATCTCCTGTCCTCCAGGTTAGTAACAGTCCTTGACCAGCGAGTGAGACAAATAGTAATGATTACTAACCTATACTAACAGGACTAACCAATATTAACATTCCTAACTTCCACTGTACTGTTACTAACGAATTATGAAAATTCTATTCTTCAAAGAATAAACTAACAAAAATAATGGAGCTTAATCACTGATTAACAGTCTTTTCTATATATGCAAGGTTCGTCAAAAATGTCCATGGTCGGTAGGGAATGGTTACCATGCACGCTTATTTGGTATTTCATCACAATAAAAAATCGTCTTTAATTACTATATCGATTAGTTTTAATAAAGGTCACGTTTTAACCTTAATGTTATCTAAATAGTCGTGGTCACTTATTAATTCTGTAACACGGAAAAAAGCTAAAAAGCTTGGAACGCGTGGGCTTAATTTAGATTAGGTACCTGAGCAACTTTGCATTAAGCCATTTTTGTAGCTAAGCGACGCGGCGACGCCAGGCTTCTGGTAAAAATACAAAATAATCACGTTAATTTTTTCCTGAAAATACGTATAATGACATTGGTATACCTACTATTTATTACACGTAGTTTTTTTAATTTCCAAAACAGCTACTCTTAATAAATTTATTCTGGAGAAATTATTTTTAATTAGTGTACTAATTCTTTAACCACAAAATACATTATAATAATTGTTCTAACATTTTAAACATTCAGTCACAAATCAATTAAGTAGATCTTATTAACGTGTAAAAAAAATTCAGAGTACCTTAAAATAGTTCATATTCGTTTTTCGAAAACCTAACATCCAGTCTTTAGACCGAGAATCAAGGTAACGTTTACTTTCCGTAAATGCTCTATTTATATTAAGCGCGTTATTAAACCACCTACCCGAATATATATACATATACGAGCCTCATTTTCAACCGTTTACACAGTACCTTCTAATACAACTAATCCTTGAAGATTAATAAATAACAAAAGAGGAGGTACCGCGTAATCAAAGTAGTGCGCGAAGGTAACCTCCCGCTCCTTATGGTAATACCTGCCTAAGTTCTCTTTTATATTAACTTTTTTTATCTTAATATAATGCAAAATGAAGTTTTTGCTTCGCTTCGGATAGCCGGTCGGCTCATTGCATCGTAGATAGCTATTGTCGACAGGGGGAGGGCTATCGTAGACTTACTTACTTCGTACCTGTCCTACCGCACCTCCACTCTCCCTAGTGATTCCATTCGGTATGCGGTGTCGCAATTTTTATTTCTTCCCGCTTTACAAGGGATTTGGAAGCGTTTCAGTGACTGTTTACGTCACGAGAGACGAAAGCGTTTGGTTTCAAAGTATAACTAGTACCTACTTAGATAGATAACGACTTACCTATTTGATGTTTGTAGTAGGTATATTTTATTCGGTAGGTATCTAAAGCTTT
>LGAG01000968.1:163816-176111 GCA_001278395.1 Lerema accius | reverse complement strand
GGTATTTTTTACTTTTTATGTAAGTTACAGATTACAGACGAAAAATATAATATAGTTAAACAGAAGCAATAATAGTGAAAGCGGCTTACAATCGACTTAAAATTAGAGACTGCTGAAATGATCGCGAGCACGGCTGTAAATAGTGTTGCTAAGGTCCTAAGACGGATAGAAATACGTTAAAAAGATATACAGATTTGGATTTTGAATTTTGACACTTTTACATTTATATAGTTTTACTCTATCTCGACAATTCCGAAGTAATATGGTTTTGTACGCTTTCTCAAGTAGTATTTTTTATTAAAGTATTTGATGTACCTATCTACATTTTATATTGATATACAATATAGAGTAATACAGCCAATCGTCTAAGTACGAGTAGTTTACGTAAATATTTTAAGTGTATACCTATTACACGTATAGTTCAAGAGATGTAGCCAAAAGACAGATGGGGATCGGAGCTTTAGTTAAAGAGTCACGTTTGCATCCTATGAATACGGAACCCTAAAACGATTTTGCAGTCTAGTTCTTGGCCGTTACTGTGAGCAAAGGGCTCAGATATTGAACTCCGACCGCAGAAGACATTTACGTGACAAATGAATGTTTGTTCCCTGTTTCGGATTATGTAATATTAGAAAGCCTTCGCCATATTCAAAATAGGCAGCGTGAAGTATTAACTCTCGTAAGTATGTCCCTATGCATGTTAAGAGAACTATTTAATTTACGGCAATCATAGAAATTCTACCTTGAAAACTAGTTGCCAATTACTAAAGTCTCCGAATACTCTTTAAACGCTAGACGAAAGGCATCTCATGTAACTATTCCATCCATATGGAACACTATTAATAAAAAATTAATCTTGAATTGACCAACTTTCGTATACGTTTCGTATACAGTCATAAGGTTGTTTGACAACCCTAGTGTAAATCCTCGGCAAATGCGGCTTTATTTCGTTCCGTCGCACCAATCAGAGCAATTAAAGAGTAGAGGGAAAAAAATTCTCTGTCCACGTGGGGAGGGAGGCAAGAGGATTTTAATTGTGCCTCGACGTCATACAAAATGCATTGAAAATGATACAATGTTGGCTATAGCTATAATGGCTGCACTGGTAATTAATTGATCTCTATTCACTCTATTCATGAGGCAAAATGTATTGCATTTTTATTAGTATCGTATAATTTAGTCGCTAAGGGTCATCCATCCGAAAGTCAGTCTGTTTTGTTGACCACAAAGTTACAACTAATAACTATTAACGTAATTTATCGCTGCTTTGGTACTAAGGTTATTAAACCAAATACCTAAGGATTTCATATCTAGCAGAGCATAATAGGAGGTAGGTATTTCGTGCATAATTCTTTAGAGATACAATTACCTGTAACGAAATAACGTTATCTACTATTTTTCTTACTGATTGATTTCGTCAAGAATTTAAATTCGCATAATCTATGTCGCGGCACGCCGCTTCGCTGCATGGTGAAAACTTTTCAAATAAAACTTTACATCTGGAGTTTGTGACGACATTCTTTGGCGTCGTTAACACTCTTACACGTATTTAAATAGTTTGAACAACATTCTTTTCACCTGGCTTGTATTGATTTATTGGAATTTGGTCACTATCTTTATTGAAAGATAACGAATTTATGTTCATACCCGGTACCTGCAGATTTACACTACTTAGTCTATCTGAATACGAATTATTGGGAAAGTATTTGGTTAAATTGATTAATAGATGTTCGAAATGACTGCGACTTAACTCCTCTATGAGTACATCAATTAGTGTCAAAAAATATCTACCAAGATTTTAAAAGTTTGTTGCCAACATGATCTCGAAAATATAGATTGAAATATCATATTTATTTTCCGTTATTAACAGATAATGTTTCTTTCTATACCTGACCTGAATTATTGACCTGATTTAAATTTTGTATTCGATTTATTACAGTTCCACGAGTTGCGCGATGAAATTATTTACCATTCTGAGGAAATCGTCAATTCCGGGAAAGCTGAACGCTTTAAATTCCCGTTATCGAAGTCAAGCATTGCTGCTACAGTTGAACAGCGAAGTTTTCGAATAAAACTTGTCGCCTGAAGTTTGTGCCACAACTGTTTGACGCTGAGTCGCTGACTCACAAGTGCCGTGCACCTGGAAACCAGACCCACATAAAGTTTTTCCTCTCGTTACGAGAAGAATACTATGATTACATACATTTTACGTTTGAAAATACTAGAAAACAATACTGCTGTAATTAAAATAGTCCAACTTTGGATAGAGCCTAAAACTGTTTAAAAATCTTAGTACCTTAAAGTTTTAGAAGCTATGATTTTGATTCGTTTTTTAAACAGTTTTATGTTCTATCGAAAACTTGAAGCTTTTTACTTACAGCAGTGTCTGTTTTGCTTTCCTTCCTACATGTATTCTTGACTTGTATTCTTGAGTATCAGCAAATCTTGAGTGACCTATGAAAGCTTTAAGCACATTCGGAAGTCGTATGGATCACGTATGGTACTGATAGTAATATTTTATGAGCTTGTCCGTACTTTATCGGCCGTTAAGAAATCGGTTCCAGTATTAATGTGAGATCCTTTAACTGGATACAGATTATCGTAGATTTTTGTGTAAATTGTACCAAGGAATGTGGACCTCAAAGTGACGTGCTGTGATAAACTGTAGTTACAATATCGGATTAAACTACAGCAAAAGTTACTGTACTACACCAACTGATAGAATGTTATTTTTTATAAGAATCAAGTTTCCTAACATCTTATACGGATAAGGTTTACTAAAACACAGTATGTTGTGTATAGATATATTGTCTTCACAATAAACCTTATTCTCATAAGTCACGGGTTTTAGCTGCCTATCTATTTAAGGCATACCCGAGATAATGCCCTTGAGAACTACAGTAAAGACGCTAAGGCAAAAGGGTATATTGTCGGGCAAGAATGAAGGACTATGTCTCGAACATTCGACGTACTGCCTATATTTTTATGAGTACCTAAGCATAGTACATAGGATGAGAGTTAATACCTTTTTTTCTCTAGTTTTATCTGAACGTCTAATATTTAAATACTTTGTGCCGTTTGATTTACCATTTTTTCACAGTAAAACTCAGTCCCATGAATTTTATAGGAGCACTGATGCAATTACGTCCATGTCGAGCGTTCATACAATGGCTTTCTAAATTGACTTTAGTTAGTGGCAACGTCAGTATTTGGCAACCAAATTAATTCGGCATCAAATGCATGTCATCGCCAGTAAACGTCCATCAGCCGAGTAAGCAATTATCTGCAATAATTAAAGCAGGCTGCCAAAGTATAAAGAGAATTTTGATGATCAACTCCATGTTACGAATATCAAGTGGAAATTGTACTTTTATATTTTACCTTTTGAAATTGGTTTTTCCACTATGTTTTATGGCTTATTCTTAGATATACTAACCTAGAAAAGGTAGTATATCAATGATCAGTACTCGGTAGTATGATTCTTGCATAAATTTAAATATAAATTAGGGTTCGAAATAAATTTTCGCTGACAGTGTATTAGATAAATACTAAATAACCAAAATGAACGCATCTGGTATTTCAGATCTGCCCCAGAATAAATAGCAAGAGGCTAATCGAGCATGGGCGAATGCCCAAAAAAACAAAGCGTTGCTTCCACGAAGAATTCAACGGGAAAATAAACCCAAGACATTGTAACCCGCGTCGCGTATCGCAAATGAACTGGAAACCTTGAATTACGATTGAACTTACCTGCTTTTTCCACCAAATGCCTGAAAAATTACCTTCGATTACGAAATGTAATCTTTCTATTTTTATCTAATTTTCGTGGGTAGGTACAAAAGAAAACTATGCTTTGGGTACGTTATTTATACGCTCGACCTCTATATCTTTCATAAGGTCTTTAGTCCAACCTTTTATTAAAATAAACAGATGCGATTTTTTCTTATTTTATTCGTATGATTTGTCTATTTAACTCTTACATTGGAATGATGTTTACGTAAGTCATTTGAGAATTTAGGATATAGAGTAATTTTTCTTCAAACTTTTTAATATTTAGTATTTTCATACTTAAAAATATTATTAAAAAAATGGGATTTTTTCTTAATAGAAGTTTTGATAAAATAATAGGCAGGAATTGGTTGTTTGTGAAGTGTGGTTCTTCCTATATATAAGGTACTATTTGCAATACGAATAAATAAATTAATTAATATGAAATGAAAACGTTTTGTGTTTCATCAAAGCTTCTTTAACCAAATCAGTTTAATTAAAGTGTTGGAACGCGGTATTAGTTGCGCAGCCCATAGATATATTACAGAGTCGTGCATGACTGCTGTAAGGAGGGCAAGGATTACTTAGTGTACGTTTAGTGGCGTCTTTTGAACCCCGCTCCAGAGATATTAATCGTCTCCTTTCAAAAGCTGTGAAAACAAATTTAATTAAACCCGCTTTCACTCAGACAATGTTCCGTTATTAATAAACACGGCGCCGCACAAAGACGAATTATAAACAAACATACGTGCACATAATGGCCACCTTTATAAGCCCCGGTGCGAAAATTAAACGTAGGTGTTGAATACAATTTAATTAAAAACATCACAGCTTCAGTAGTAAATGAATGTTGATGTAGTCTTAATAAATTGAATATTGGAAGTCACTGAGCTTCGTACCACCTAGTTTAACTCCGACAGAATATGAAAATTACAATGAATTGCTACTACAATGAAATTACTAGTAGGTACCTACAATTGAATGAACATAATAACATTGTCACCAACTTTGACCAACCATAATAATTCTACAGAACACAGATTTTATCGGAACCATTGATATTTTAGATATATTTTGTGGACTTACTAAACTTGTCTCAATGGATTTACAATATAAAAAGCGGGCTGAATTTCAAGGCCCATTTAGTAGATCTGTGCGCCGGACAGAGATTAACGTGCACTTTGTTTCATTAATAAATTCTCGTAACTCAAACCGCGTATTATATTGAACTTTTTTGGGAGAGACGATTTAAAAATGTTCGCGTAATATTTTTGACATCTGACACCGTTTTTAAAGTTCTGGGTTCGATTCCCAGACCAGCAGAAACTTAACTGTGTGTGCTGGATGTAGTTTTTCTGCGTTTTGTAGAAAACTTTTAATGAAAATGTAGCGTTACAAAAAAAAAGATCCGGGGAAATCGTTACTGATTAACCGTCTACGGTACGACCTTTCTACTCACTATATTATTTGTTAATTGTCCTTCAATATCTATGCCTTAAAAGCACAAAATTGTCATAGACGTTTTCAAGTCACTACGCCATTTTAAAATCTCTGCATTCGAATAACCAAGCAAGCAAAACTAAAATTCCATTAACGGGAAAAGGAAAACATTTTTATGAGTCTCTTTGGAGCTTTCTGACTGGTTTCGTTGATTGTTTAAAGTGAATTTTCCAATATTACCATTTAGTAGAAGGCACTCGGGCTGAAAGCGTTAATTAACTTGAAGTCCCATCGGTTCCATAGATGTATTTGATGAAATTTTATTTCTTGTATTGAGATGTAGTACCAACATTTTCTTCGACTTTTTTTTCTGAGTTCTTTCCTTTTTCTTCTCCTCCTTATTAAAGCACCTTTAAAAACTGGGGTAGATTAAAAAAAAAAACGTGCATAAGTGTATCTTTGATACAGGACCTACATTTTTATATTTTTTCTTGCCATACAAAATATGAGTTACACTTAATTATTATACATATTATGAACGTAAGCCATTTTCTAACGTTCCCTTCAGGATAATTCAATCATACAAATGACTAAAGACCTTACCTAATTATTTAAAAATTTACATAACATTACTATACATAAACAAGAATACCATAAGTAGTAAGTACTCCCGAGTGTTTAAAATAAACGGATTATTTCATTAGGTACATTCAGTAACAACATATTTAGCATAAGTTACAAAATTTTCCTTATTCAGTATTAATTTACTAAGTTTTACCATTCCTGTTTGAGACAGCAAAGCTTCAACGTAAGCCTTGATTATAAAGAAACCTGTTACCCGTTTCTATTACACATTGATAGTTTTCAAAGATATTCGGACTCTACCTACAGTAGGTATCATATTCCAATTGACAGCAGGTTCAATCGGATTTTCATTTGTCATTTAACTTACAGTAAGCTGAAAGTCCAACTATACAACAATGCCGACGTGACAATACAAGATAAGTATTGCCATAAAATATATTGTTATTTCAATTTAACATTTCAGAATTCATTTCACCGGACAAAGTTTGGAGTTCAGCAGACGACAAATCATTTTAACGCGAGAGGATACATTTCGAAATGGTTTACAAAAGTTAAATGAAGTGTAATATCGAATACATTAATTTAAGATAGATATATATTATGCTAAACGACCGGGCAGACGTTCTGCTACATATTTTCTCTCTTATAATTTGGGTGATCCCTTAGTTTTCAATATGTACTCCTGGCCTTCAATTTTCATATACCTTGAATAAAATCTCTGTGACTGAGTCTGACTTCTGTTTGCAGTTTTGCTTTAATTAAAAAAAGTACTTGTAAATCACACATTTTTACACAAAATTTAGCTTTACACTTCCTTGTCATGTAAACTTTATTTCAATCTCAAATTCATACGTTCTTGCATTATTCTTAGAACTACTCCGAAAGATGAGCTCTTTACAAATTAATCTATTGGTATTCGTAAATACTTCGCACAGAAGAAACCGCGATCATTCTCGTTTGTAATACGAGTATAATGACATAACACTGCTATAGACATCTCGATCGGCCATCTGTCCTGGCTCCCAAATAACGAGGAAGTTCGCTCAGCAATAAAGAAACTATTCGGATTGTTCTGTTATCCTTGATCCGTTTGTATTTGAGGAAAAAGAAAAAATATACTGGTGATAATGAGAAAGATAATCTCCAATCGGACTGGGACAAGTATACAATGTATTTCACTAACTAAATATAAAAAAAAACTAGTAAACCGGGAAGACGTTGCTCTGAATATATTTTCCAGATCAAGTACTTATCCGTAAATTTTCATGTACCTTTAGTAAATGCTTATCATATCGGACAACTTTTGCTATAGGGACGTTGCAATAACTCTAATAGTTTGACTGGTCTTTTGAAGTATCTCACGATTTTTTTATTGAAATTGTTTAGGAAGAGTTCAGTGACAAACACTCTATTTTTATATATTAAGGCACAGAGAACAATAGATAACCGCATAATGGAAAATCCATAGGTATATATACCTAACACATAATCTTGGATACAAGATAGAGCAATAAATTTTGTTTAACGACCAATTAGCCGAATGTGTGGCGTGAACCCACTATTTTCCAGAGTTTCGGAGCCAAATATTTTTTGTCCTTGCGTTAATATTTGCGAGGTCACATGCTTTCTAAGAACCACTGAATAGTCCCTACAGAGAATATGATGAGATTGTTGAACTTATGTGTACACTGATATTAAAAACAAGTACATTATTATTATTATGATGAGAAGGTCCTCTGCAATTACGCACTGGAGCAGCGTGGAGTATGCTCTAGGCCTTCTCAGTTATGAGGAGAGACCTGTGTACATTAGTGGGCCGTTAATGGGTTAAGACCATGACGAGAAGGTTAATAATCTACAGGTTACCACCTGAGGTTTACAATAAAGATTATTTATTTAGCTGTCGGTATCTCCGTAAAAAAAATCCTGAACCAGTGTGGTTAGAAGCATGTATGAGATTTTAAAGAGCACTCAGAAAAAAATCATCTCCTAAAGCTGCTACATAAATAAAGAATAAACAACGCTACACACTCGTGTCCCCAATCTAAGATTCTCTGTGTCATATAGGTATGCCATGATCAACACATATACATAGACATACAGTCACCAAGACTGAGAATAGATCTTTTAAATCGTCAATCAAATTTTTACCTAGCAGGATATCTAACCCTCTTTGAACAACATTATGTCGTGTTCATTGTGCCATATGGGTCGTCAATAGTGAGGGGTTAAAAAGTTTGTACCTTCCTTTATGGGAATGTAATGGTAGTTGGTGCCTAAATAAATAAATCATCGAAAGATACCCGACTTCCTTCGAAGTCTGGGAGCAGTTCCGACCCGGTTCATAAACGATTCTACCCGTTAAAAGCCACCTCCCAGCAAATATAGGTGAATATTATAATTATCTGTGTTTACAATAAATACGACTGTGTTTTGTTAGGTCCAAATATGGAAATGGGTGTTCATTAAATTTGTACAACGTAATGTATGCGAGGAATCGTCGTGTTATTTTTGCGGTATTTACAATCTTTCATACAGACGAAAACTTTGTTATATAATCAGCGATTATAACAGTCAGTAATGAACTTTTGAAGTATATGATGACAGTAATCAAAAGCACTGTTATATTGGAACCAGAGAAGAAAGAACTAACTGATACATTCGTTGCTCAGTGTTTCGAACACGCCTAATAACTTAATGTATCTATTGATGTCGACTCACGGATTGAGCTTTCAAAGACAAAGTCAACTCAGCACGCATCACAGTCCTTTGTGAATATTGAGTTCAGTGTCGAATGCCGTTCCATTTATGTCGAGTATGCAATACTGGATATACTGCTTTATACTCAGAATTTATAGACTTCGGTATCAAAGAGTGAATGTTAGAAACCATTAGAATTGACTCTGATATATTCTCATATTCATGCTGCATATTAATAATCATTGACATCTTTTGTGTCCTTATAAATTCTAAACGGATAGACAGATAAAGAATGATTAAAAAAAAATTGATTTCAATATCTATCAATTTTCAAGTATATAATGTACCGATTTGACTCTCTTACAGCATCATTATTAGTTCGTATAATATAGCTACATAAATAAACAAGAATAAATCGCTCTTAACCCAAAAATAAAACTCATAAAGGACATTTTCTCGTCGAGAATCTAGATTGAAATACCTCGTGCACCGTCAGAGCACTTACGTTCAACCTGAAAGGTTAAATAGCGATATAAATAGATATCCGTTTCTCATTTTAAAACTTCGATAGAAGAATCACCATATAATATTTATATCGAAGATGACTACGTAAATTCTCATTACACTTTCACCAATTATACAATTATTATTAAGCTTTTTAAAGGATTCATTTCCATCGCAAATCACCATATTTTGTTGTTAACGCGAGAAGGTTTACGACCTTGATTTGTGGGCAAAATAAATCTGGCCCCACGCAAAATCTGCGTAGATTGCGTGTTGTTGGGTCAAAGTGATATTAAGTAATAAATTCAGGGTGGCGACCGCTCTAAACGCTTTCGAATTACGGAGTGCTCTAATGGGCAAACTTAATATTCACGAAGGGATCGAAATCCACCCTCTTATAGACCCCTGCGCTACCATTAATGCGATGTTTTATAATTTCAGAGCAAACTGTATGTAAAACAAAACTCTTAGGCCTCAGATTGAGGGGATGAGATTTTACTTTAAACAAAGAGTGAAGCTTCAAATGTGAGTACACAACACCATAGTTATGTGTATGTCGACAAAAAATCTGCATTTTATTCGATACATTCCACTGATATTTATACCTACATATACCTAAACATTTAGTTTATACTTGTGTTCTAATTTGTAAAGTTAGCGCTAAAATCTAAGCCAGCTAACGATCCATACCTATTAGAGTATCTTTAGAGTAGTATTAAACTCTCGTTTGGAGAGTGCTGAGTATCTACTTGAAAAGCATCCGAGATTAGGTATTTTCTTTTACGAAGGACGTTTTTTATTTCAAAAGCACTGCTACTGCATGTGACGCTAAATTTCTGCTATGCAAGCTATGCAGTCTATTTCGTCCAGTGAAATTACGCAAGTCTTAATTTTAGAACGATAATTCGGAAATTGTTAGGGGACGGCTTCATACGTATGCCTTCCAAAGTACTTTGTATAAATCTCTTTAAATTTTGCCACGAGCAACCCTCCATACCATATCTCATTCGCTGGATCATAACCAAAGTTACTTATCTCGATTACTCACAAATTGAGTCAAGCCGTCGGGCAAAAAGCCCTTAAAATTCAAATAACATTATAAATAAACATATAATATTCATTCTTTTTACAACCGACGTTCTTAATTTTAATTAAAGTACCTACTAATTGAAAGCAATGTGAAAGTGATCACAAAGAAAAAACTTCATAAAAATGAAAAGAGCAAACAACACAAAAGATCAATATAAGTGCTTCGTAATTAAGTTTAAAACATCAGAGCCTCTTTGCAAATAATATTTTTCTTTTTTATCTTCAAGGAAAATTGGACTGAATATTGAACAGTTCCGTGCAAAGAGAATTTATGCAAACAAATGATCCTCGAGTCACGTATAATGAACAGGATCAGACGTCCACGAAATAGAAACGAGTATGAAGAAGTATGAACTAAACTAATATCTCGTCGTGGTTTACATTATAATTTTTATTATAATTAATGTCCTTATCTTTACATTTCTTGCTAACTACACATAAGTCTTAGACCAAAAAATATATAGACTCCGCCTTCGGAACAAAAAACTATGACGTAAATGACAAATGATAACGTTTCATGGCAGGCCGTGCTCTGTGACGTATCTATGTCAAATCGTAAAAAAAGAAAAAAATAGAGAATAACAAAAATCATTGTTTACTTTATTTCAAAATAGTATTCAAATCTTGTTACCAAGTAAACAACCTTATATTAAAAGTAGGTATTCCACGAATTGTAATTTCAATTTTTCAGTAGTTTCCGTCTACTACTTGCTACAGACAGGAAGATTTCAAAAATGTACACATATAAAAAGCGAATTGTGTTGTTTTATTATAAGATTAGCGAACAAAAATGATAACAATCGGTCTCGCAATCTAAACGATAGGAATCGACAAGAACCGCTACGAGCTACGCGCTACGAGTTGTAGCCATCAAACGAATGATATTCCATTGCATCCATTCCTTTTGTAGTTCCCTGTTTCAATTGTCTGCACTTTGCATTATTTTCTTTTTTCGGCTAACGAATTGAAGTTTTTCGTCCATGTTACGACGAGGATATTGACGTTCAATTTATTAAAGCGTAGCATTCCTCTGGTTTGACTGCCGCTGCCATAACTGACGCTTTTGTTAACATTCCAATGAGAGTGGATGTCGTAGTTCAAAAATTCAGAGAGTACAAGGACTACTCGTATGTACTTTCCGACATTTTAATTATTAAAACGCATATCTCAGGTATTTGAGCCGTGTCCGCCTAGGTAACCTCTACAATACTCTACATGCATAATCAATTCAACCTTTTTGCATATTGTTGTTAAGTCTTCTTTGTGCGCCGCCACAATGACATCCAGTAAAAAGAACTCTTGTATGTTTAATCAGCGCAAATACAATGAGATTTTCATGCATTTAAATGGCGTAAATTTTTTGTCGTCGTTGGTTTAACCGCTATGACGGGTGTGAGTGAAATTTAAAATATATTTTTTTACGCCGGGCTTAAAGTAAATGAAATAGAATAAAATAAGGTTAGGGCTTTTACGGGCTTATTAATAAAATCTCATAATACACAGATTTGAATTTACGTCTGAACTAGGTAATCCTAGGATTTGCTTTAATAGAAAGTGCAAATTATAGTTTACTCAGATAACTTTAATCTACTACTTTTTTTAATGTGCTACGAGTATTATAAAGAACAGAATCAAACGACGACTAATACTCTATTGCACACACAATAGGTACCTACGATAGAATAAAAGTCTATAGTCGGAATTTTAATTCGATTCCAGATTTGACAATTTCAGTGTGGCAACGTTATGACAAGTAATAAATAGTGACGTTGCGAAATTATTCGATACAAAAATGTAATTTTTCCGAATCGATTCCATTTGTTTAATCATAACCAAGTATTAGCAGGAATTTAAATATTTCTGAATTGAATAATTTAGTTATGTCAATTAATTAAGGATCTGAGAGTTTTTTTCAAATTATTGCGTGTGAAATTAACAAAAAAATTTAATTATGAAGGAACAATTATGTATTTATTTCAATAAATATCGATCATTTATTTTTTAATGGGCACACAAATATTATAATGTAATTACATAATTGTTTTTAAACATTAATGACATAAACATAATAATCGCGATTATTAATTGATTGTTGTGTTCATCACTATTAGGTTTTATGTGGTATCATTTTTTTACAAAACGACAGTAGCTAATGTCAAATGTGGAATCGAATTATAATTCCGTGTATATAATATATATAAACTTCCAA
>LGAG01000968.1:134050-163565 GCA_001278395.1 Lerema accius | reverse complement strand
TGGAAATTTGACCATGTCTCTTTATGTTTAAATATAGACTCATTCGATATTTCTAGCAGGGTAGCAGGTAAATGATAATGTCTACGTCAACTGTCTGTCAAAGGAGCCCTCCATTCTATACTGTTTGTATCAAACGGCGTGTGGCGTGGAACTCATATTTTACATTAATTTAACTTTCTACCCTACTCTCTGTAAATTTTAAACTATACTGAATCTAAAACTCATAGATGCCTACATTATTCTTATTACTTTACTTCTCTTGACATAATATCATAGGAAGTAAATAACTTTGTGAACATTAAAGATACGTTTACAAACGTACAAGGTATGGTTTACCCATACCCTAGTGTGAGGTTATTTTATGAGCGTTGGCATGACTGTTAATATCGAAAATCCCCTCCTCGTATTTACGAGTACATTACTGGTGCCTCGGTACCAACCATTCATTACTTAATCGGATCATATTGGAATTTGTTTCAAGGTTTATATTTTTACTATACCGCCACTTTTACGTAATAAAAATATTTTTTCGTATTTACCTTGTTATAAAAACATTTTATTATCATGAAATGTTTCGGTGAAAATATATTTGTTGGGCAATAAGTAAACCTACACCGATAAAATCGTAAAAAAATTAAAAACTCGGTAACGTCAGAACCAAATATTCGTAGAACTGAATTTCACGCTATAAAATTAAATGTATACAGAAACATTTTCAGATTCCGATACAAATTCAACAAGTCTTTGCCAAAATTATTGGAACACAAAAAATAAATACTTAATCTTTGATATCTCAAGGCAAAAAACATTCAAAACTTAAAACTATGGTATCACCTCTCCTCATATTTTATCAACGGTGAATTTTAGTGCTAATAAGTAGAGCCAAGTGCGAAGACTTCACTTACTGGAGATTTGTCTTGGCTCGTCTTTAATACTTCACGTCGAGTTTAAACTCCGTTGAACTGATCTCGGAAGCTACCCTGCAATTCGAGCGGCAAATCTGCTTAATTGCTACAAGTCCGAAAACCTTTGTAACTGAACAAGTATAACTATATAAACGGATCTCCAAATATTTATCTTGTATACCGAACATTATTAAGTTTCCTGTGCTAAATTTTTAGCAGGCTTCGTTCAGTCGCTGTTGATTTTGTAATCGTGACACGGCATTAATCAGTAGACATTTCTTATTCTGAGTACCGATTAAAAATAATATTTATTTGTAGAGCCTCATTATTTTAATTAGATGATATAAAAAAGTAAGGTTAAGTATTTTAGGACAGAAAACAAAATTAATTTATATTTCATTTAACGATACCATTACAGGAATTCATGTAGTTACTAGGCGCGTAAGTAGCAGGTTAGAAAATACCTTTACATCATACAGTTATAATAATTATTTACATATCATAATTATGGTGATAATTTATAGCTAAATTAGACTTAAAGCTAGTCAGTTCGATACGCCTATTACATCATAAAATATGTAACCAACGTTAACAGCATAGTAACTTAAATACTTACTTATTTCAAACATTCCAATAATCAGAAAAACAATCCATCAACACTTCGTCAACTGTGGCACTCGCGCAAACTTTAAATCAAACGTTTTTGAATTTTACTAAAATAAAATTATATCACTATTTATCCATTACTGTTGCTATGTAAGTTGCTAAAATCATTCGCCGCTGCGAGTTCCGCACGCAACATATAGTTTTACAGGCGCGTCTGATCCCGCCGCCTGGCGCGAACTCACTGACAGGTTTTCCTGAAAGCAACACATGATTTTCTAAAACAACCTCTGCCATAACTCGGTCGAGAGTGCAAAACCTTCACACAGTGACACGAGGGCGAAACATAATAGCAGTTCGTTAGCATAACTCCGGACGGCGGTTCGCGCCCTTGTTAGGGTATAAAATGTTTACTTATTAGGCACCCTTCTTTCCCTTACGCGGCAAATTATTTCCTTTGTTCAAATAAGTAATATTGGGCGGTATTTTAGATACTCGAGTAAAGATCAATGTATTTTATGAAATCAACATGATTGTAATAAATTGGATACCTACGAGGAATTGCATTTAGAGTGAATATTGCATTAATTGTGTGAGACGTCCACTTCGCGTTTAGATGCCTTTATATTAGGATATCTTATAAATATTATTAAATAATACAATACAATTTACTCTAAAGCAACTACTTTGGGCCTTCCTAAAGCCTTATTGTATGTTTAGAATAATTATTTATCATTATAAACACAGCGAAGACCAATATTTAGCCAGCTACGAAGAAAGTATATATGGAGAAGAGGAATGAAGAAAAAGTGTTATTAAGAAATGAGTCGGAAAAGAGGATCATTATTGATCATTATAGAGAGGACCAAGTGGAACGTCTTGAACCACCTGACTCTTCATAGTTTATTTCCTGATAACGAATGAGTAAAGTTGAATAGTGTGGGGTATAATGGCGTATAGTGGGAGCAAGGCGTTAAAAACATTTTGTTCAACGACTGTCAACTAGAATGACATTGCAATTAACATACACCTTTCAATTCAAATACATCTCAGTCTTCACAATATTGAAAGCGAAAACATGTATGCTTAGTTTGTACCGGCTTAAGTTTTTGACTTTCATTAGAACTGCAAGCTTCAGGCGTTACTCTTTGTTTTTGCGGGCCTTTTAGACGTTCATTATGCCGCTTTGCAATTTTCTGACAAGCTAGTATTGTGAAGACATACACTAGGTCAAGGTGCCAGACTTAACCCAATTTCGGAAAGTAAATGGAATGTTTTTACATTTTTGAGGCTTTTAAAATCCCTACTAGTAGCATCAGGTAGGCAAATCTGCGCTTGGAATGCAAGCTGCATTTTGGGGTAAAAAGTAGTTGTATTAATTTTTAGTTCAAAAAAATTTCGCCATTTGATCGCATTATCGAACGGCCGGATATGATGCGGGAAGCTCGCTTGCTCATGACTTACTAGTCTTATTGACCAAATAAAGTACTATCAAGGACATGTCGAAGGGCTTAACTACTGTCATATTTGAAGAGCTCGTGAACTCAAAATTGGAATGAATAAAAGAATGAACACTTAATATTTAAAGCGGCATAAAACATTGAGTAGAATAGGCAGCAGTGGCAATGAAGAAACATCGCAACGTTCCAGACGAAGAAGACAGTATCTCCTTAAAAATTAAATAGTTAAATGCACTAAAGCCGAGTATTGCTGCTCTATAGAAGAATCTAGAAGAAATTTGCAACGACAGGCATATTTTAAAGTTTCGAATATATTCCAATCACGATGTAGGCGGGACCGCGGCTAAGTAAATTGTATACGTGCTTGGAGCAGTGCCGAATGGGGCGACTACGAAGCATCCTCGCCACTATTCTGCTTGGAATATACAGCAATCAGGCGTATATTTTAAAATTTGATTAAAACCTAACCGCCACTCCTTGCACATTTTGCTGAATTTGTAACAGGACACGCGCTGGCGATAGTAAAACCGTTTTAAGAGCAGGCACCTATTCAATGTAAGCAAACACGTCAAAATCAGGACGTGAATATATAAAGCGCTCGATACGGCCACAGTTTACAATTTTCATGGCCGACCTTTCCTACGAAATTTCACGAGCGCTCCTATACTTTTAACTCAGTCGTTAAATCTTGTCACGAAATCGATACCACGATTAAAAGAATACAGTGAGTACTACGTATTACCATTGTTTGGTACCTACCTTCTATCAAGTAGGTATCTGTATAAACATGACAATAACTACAGTTATTGGGGACATGCGATAACCATAACGTAAGCCTTGAAAATGAAACTTTAACGCAGAAAACTGACTTTTAAAGCATTGCAACATCATAACTTTTTTGCATAGCAATTTGACGTGTACTACGACGAATGGGTTGGAAATTACCCTTAAAAATAAAGTTTTATCTCAGTTTTCATCAGTAAATATAAAAACTAATCCTATTTAATTAATAACGGCACACAGGACTACATACTTTCGTATCTATAAACAAATCTCATCAGATTTTAGAGCTATTTGCGCTAAGCGCCTGATGAAACATGACGACAAGGCATATAAGAAAACATAAATAATATTCAAGTTACCTACGCTAAATGCTAAAAACAAATACTTTTTTTAAAATAAAACAATACTGGTTAACACATACTTTCTGATCTCTTCTGAACTGGGTATGACTGAAAGAAGGCACGATAACTAAATGATCCCATCTTCAAGCATTTCCATTTCCACAACGTCCACATTCATAATGGTTCTTATATCTTACGACAACAATTGCTGCGAGTGTTCTGAAGACAAAAAATCTCATTAAATTGAATATCTAGAGAGACGCTTGAGGGAGGTTATTACTGAAGAGTGGAGACCATAACGGTTTGGAGGCTCAGTATTAAAATAAAGTTTTCCACTCTTCAACCGAAAGTACGTCCTTTTTTATTTTATACGAAATCGCGAAGCGTCGACGTCCACGTCATTCCCTCTTTATTGCGAGACGTTTCATCAAGATTATTTTCTTTTCAAGATATGGTGACACTCGACACCGTGTCGTTTCAGCAGCCGCTATCGATTTTCAGTACAAAATTCCACAGGGGGACAAAAATATTTTGGTACTTGCGTACTTTATCACACTTATTGTACCTACTTACAAACCCAGTCCACGTCAACTACAATTACGGGATTCCAACAAAAATGAAGGCGTAAAGTAAAAAGCATTTTTTTTACTGTCTCTACCTGACTCTTTTTTTAGGGTTCCGTACCTAAAAGGTAAAAACGGAACCCTATTACTAAGCCTCCGCTGTCTGTCTGTCTGTCTGTCACCAGGCTGTATCTCATAAACGGTGATAGCTAGAAAGCTGAAATTTTCACAAGTTATGTATATCCGTTGCCGCTATAATTTTATTATTCGCAACTTTTGTAAGTTTGTTTAACCTGATCGTCTAAAGGCTCTTTATACCCTTACGTCTAAGCTTTCTTATACTACAAGCGTAGTATAATAAACATTCCTTTTGGCATCGATATACAAAGAAGATACTAGGCTAGTAGGAACTTGCTTCCACAAAATAAATTAGCAGTCTAATTGTTTGTTAGTCAGTGAGATCGAACGATTTAAACTTCAAGCATGGTCGAAAGTCCGGTGGGTGATTCATAGTGGTAAAACTTCTAAAATACGCCCACGTTTCCGACGACACGTGAAGTCATTAGTAACAATTGTTATCCTTACAGAGTAAAGTGCTTATCTTCAACTTTTGTTAGTTTTAGACTTTCCGACATTTATATTAGTAACTAACACCATCACAGCATTAGAACTCATAACCTTGACAGAGATACCTCAGGTCTTCTTAAGAAGAATAACCGTATTCATAATCAGTTCGCTAATAATATTAAATAAACATAAATTTTAGTAAACGTCGAAAACATTTAATGAAAAGTGCAATTAAATTGAAAGAGGTGTAGAGAAATTTCAAGTGCTTAATCTCCGTACTGCGCAATAAACAATGAAAACTTTAGACAAGTTTGAATGTATTGTGGGTGCGATTTTGTCAACAGGAAAATGGCGGACCCTACTGTCGCTTTCGAATATTTATGACCACGACTCGACAAATTTTCACATCCTTTTATTTTCAGTGGCGGACTAACTGAGCATAAAGGTAAATACGATAAAAAAACTAACGAACGCCGGCGAATGAGCGCGCAAAGGAGTCGCTGGGCACTTTTTAAGGCTGATTTTATGAAGCGTTAATATTCAACTAAGCACCTATAAGTAGGTATAAGTACCTACATCAAATACTGACGAGAGCTTAATCGTTTTTTGTCCCAAAGCTTTGCAGGACCCAAAAAGAAGACAACAGTGCAGTGGCTGTCCTTTAGCAACTTTAATTAACCGTGCTCATATTTTTTGTATGATATGCGACATGTTTTATTTACAAAATGACGTTAGCTCTTGTCAAATGTTGAATCGAATTATAATTCCGTGTATACACATATTATTATCTTATTATTCAATTGTTTATTTTTAAATTGAGTTAAAAGTACCGTTATAATGAGTACCCATGGCATTAGTTACCTACCATACGGCGTAAATAAGTAAGTTAAGAACCAAAGAAAACTTTAGTTTTTCAAATTATTAAAAAATCACCATAATTCTAAATTATTAGTCCACCTGGCGGTACTAAGGTTCAGTCGATCATGCAGCCGTAACGGCAGCAATGTTCGAAAACAATCCCACGCTCCAGTAGACTTTGATAATCTTCCAGCGTGGTCCAATTCCCAAATTACTGGTGGACACTCACCTGCCCGAACTTGTTTCCAACTAATATTCAGACGAACTGAACTTATAATAGGAGGATTCAAATTTTTGGGAGCTTGTTATCGTACTACACCAGTAGGAGGGTTACGTTTTTCGACTGTATGTACGAGTATGTCCTATTCTTTGACACGCTCTACAGCCCAAACAGCTTAACGGATTTCAACATTATGAGGTGCCATTGGGTTCGTCTCCAATGTCGGAGTGCTATTCATTTTTAATTTTCTTTTTATTTAAACTTTTTTATATCATGATTACTAGTATTAACGTATTAGTTCAACTGACTTCAGAAATTGTATCACAAAAATGTCCAATTCTAGTGCAAATTAAAACTGCAATTCCACGCTCTAGTTGTCTTGATTCCAGTGTTCCCATATCCCATTCCAGTTACCAAATTACAGCACTGAACTTTCCAGTTCTCGCTAACATTCTGGCGTATAAGTAAAACGCTTCTCGCATACAGAATTAAAATGTTCTACACTCGGTTTCTTAATGAAAATAAACGTCCATTAAAATACTAAGGAAAATTGCAATTAGGTACTTAGTAGAGAAATTTTTATGATTTGGACTGAGCTATCGTTTGTTCTAATTAAGAGTTCTTTCCTTCATTATTACTCGATTACGATGGGAATATTATTTTGAGCGGTATGTATGTTTAAAATATCTGTTTCTTCAGATGATCTGAATTACTCAATACCCGGAACATTAAAGATCACAAAGTTAATAAACACGTTTAAGATCTTCCGTGACTTATCATAATTTGACAAATTAGGTACCTATCGTTAAAAGCGTCTTATAAATTAGTCTGCTGGTTATTTATAGACGTGTGAAGTCACATTAATTTAACGACGCCTTCATTAACTAATGAATGATAATAAAATTATGATGATGACTCCATGCTGGGTAGCGAATCATTAGGGATATTTATTGTAAGTTGCATTTTTATTGCACATGATTTCGCTTATGTTTCATATCAAATCTAATCCAATACACTACATTTTAATCTGTACGCTATTTATGAATGTTTGTTAGCTCATAAATTACCTAGCTACCAATAATGGGTTGTTTAAGCTACTCTGTTGGACAGGAAACCAGGATAGTCTTGTTAGTGTATCCAAACATTCTGACAATATGTTACTATACTTACGTATGTATTTGGGTGCCTAGATGTGTTTCGCCAGATGGAAGGTTAATATTTTCAAGCGTATGTATGTATTCTATGTATGTCCATTTCATTAGCACCCTATACATACTCTACAACCTTGTGGCGAATTTCAATGTAAAATGTCATTGGATTAGGCTTCAAGTCATATAGGGGATTTTTTTTTTCCGTCGCCATCCTATCCCCTAAATGCAATTTAAATCGTTAGCGGTTATTGTTTTTGCAATAATGACTTCTAGTTACCTTTAAAATGTCAGTAAGGAACAAAGTATAAGCATCTGTAACCGCAGTACGACAAAAATCAAAACTGTCTGGCGTGTAGCCAGTAGTAGTTTGATTGTAGTACAAACCTCTTACCGAAACGAGCGTGACTTCGCCAATGCTACTTGTATCTAATGTGGTGTGTCGTTATCACACAATTTGTGTAAGTGCTAGGATTTATGATATTTTTATTTCTGTTCTGTTTATTTTATTTACATCAACAACACGTTTTTGGGACTGAAACCAGATGGTGGATTGGTGGAGTGGTGATACCATAAAAAATAACCATTAACCAAGTTTCTTTTTTGAGTTACATAATATCTCGGAAGATGTTCTCTTATATTCGATAATTTGACAGACACTCATACATGATACTCAAACATACACGTACACACACATACATAGGTACATCTTCCGTTTTGGAATCAATCGTGAAATACTTTTACATGTTTCTGTTGCAGTGTTAGTCAGGCTTTAATTTTGACCAACATCGCTTTTTCCACACCTTTAGTATAATATAACTGATACCTATCGTATTCCATACCTTTAGTAGGTATTACTGATATCGTACAAAATCGCGAACACTCAACATCAACATTTTTGCTAGTTATGTTGTATGGCTCATACTGATGTAAAACAACCTAATATTAAGAAACAATGTTAAGCTTTTTGCAAACACCGAAGCGTTATTATATTTCCCTTTATAGCGTCAAAACAGAGGCAGTAAGTGTTGCAAGGCGAGCACATTTCATAAGGTTTTGTGCCGTTTTGTGCAAAGGCCAATTACAGCTTAGATTTAGAACGGCGGCGCAGTAGATTTACTGCGTCAGCGATACCGGCAACTAATGGCTCGAACCCTACGTTCAGCTATTTGTTCCCCTTTTCTACTATACTTTTTTAATTAAATCTCGCTCTCCTCGGCATATTGTCCGCCTTCTATATGGCTTACAGATTTGGATTTCTACGCTGTAGAAATTTCTGGGTCAAGAGGTAGCTGCAATTACATTTAACATTTTATTGTGACATGTATGTTATAGATATACTTAAGACGAGATACAAATATTGGGACGTTGATCTGTCTTTACAGTGTCCATCCGCTATCATTACCATACCTAAAAGCCACGGTAACTCAAAATTATTAAGCCTAAGTAGGAGTAAGATATCTATAATATTTTAAGTGACCTGTTACTATAGAGATTTAGATCTGCTAACACAATCTATGTCTAAAAACAATACTATCAAAACACGAACACATTACAGTATACCTAAAGCAGTTCTACAGAGTCATACCATCATACATTATCAACCTCTCCTGGCAGATATGTATTATTCATAGGTACTAAACAATATATCATTTTACGAAATCCGTCGTGAAGATGTACGGATTATATTTAGGAGTAATAGAAGAGATTCAACTGAAGGCGCCTTTGTCTCATATATTTGAATATGATAATATTATATTATCTACTGACGACCCGAATGGCACAATAGATAACACGCCAGCCTGCCGTTCAGAGGGTCCTGGGTTCAATTTACAGATTCTATAAGTAATGTAACTAACAATTTTAAGCAATTTGTACCTATTTTTAAGAGGAAAGACGCTGATGTAATTTAAAGAAAGCGATTACATACCTACCCACTATAAAGTAGGAAATCTTGATAATTAAAATTAAACCCACTTTTTTGCACAGTGATTCATAATCATAAGAATAAATGATTACCGCTATAAATACTTCATATCCCTGTGTATGTAAATTTTAAACAAAGCAGTTGAAGCTTTCACGAATGCTATAAAATCTGAATGAAAGTCGATGCATAAAACTGACGTTACTTTTACGGACGATATAAACGAATGATTTGATTTTATTGGTCACTGCAAAGTAATGACATATAGTTTCTATGATATTTTAACGGAATACTTGATAGTCCGTCGTTACTAACAAGCTAGAATACCCCTGTAAGCTGTTCGCAAAACGTTGTTAGATACAAAAAAAAGTTAGGAAATTTAATGGCTGAAAATTCCCGCGTCATAAGTTAAGCTGGCTATAGACAGTCAGCTTCAAACAAGCGCTGCCGGCAGCTTGAATCGATCGTTATGTTCAATTATATAACTATGAACCGACTGCTTTGAAGCTTGTTGTATAATATAGTTGTCGAACAGACTGTTTGAAGTAGCCGTCAGCCACTACTTGAAGCAGTCCGTGTATATCAGCTTTAGCTTCACAGAATTCACACAAACACGAGAAAATACCATTTCTTTACCATGCATAATTCACACATACAACATTAAACAAATTCCCCTCCACGACTTATCACGAGTACCAAACTAAAAGATTAATAGTGACAAGCCAAGTTACCCACCGATATACGAGTAAGACCAAAGTTTGTGCGATTTGTATCACGGAAAACAATAAAATTTACGGATCACTGCATGAGGTTGAGACGCTGCCAAGACTTTTCCTATTTGTAATTAATGGAACCGAGGTTTGTTGGTTATACTTACCTACTTGAATGTAAAAGATTGTAGAAACATTTTGAATCATTGCGTTATTTTTATTTTTAAACATCTTGAAATCAATCAATAAATCTCCCTCTTGGAATATTGATGCTAAATGGATGGTTGAAAGTATGAGGGCTTCTGTTTGTTATCACTTATTAAGCCAGACTATAAGAACTTCTAATGCTTATGTTGATCCTTTCACTAATTCGTATTGGGGCAACCTGGTATAGGTACTCCTTAATAAAAAAATACTAATAAATTAATTTACCAGAAAGGGATCCCAGGCAATTTGTCCGCTCTTTTGCCGGTTTACAGGCCAAAAAAATAGTGATAAAAATTCTGAATGTCTATGTTGTACAGCGTACCTAGTGATAAAAAAAATACACATATGCTTTGTAACTTATTAAAAAACTGATGAAACTCAATACAGACAGATATTAAAAGGATATTAATTTTATCCCTGCGGTGTCACAATCCCTCTCGTAATCACAATTCCGTTTCGTACCAAAAACCAGATTTCCACCGCACTCCATTTAGCTGATGCAAAACGACGGTTTAATACTTGATTGCACTCGCCCTACATAGATTTAAAACGACCGCCTTTTATTGATAATGAACTTTTAGAAACGTTTTTAGTTTTAATCCATTTAATGCCTTTGTATTTGGTCTCTAATTTGAATTATTTAATGTTAAGTCTTTGGTAACCAGATTGTATATGTTTGTAGGTATCATAGATATATGTATCACACATTAAAATTGGTATTGCGGTTATAAAGATTCTGGTATAATTTATAAAATTTTACTCTATAAGAATTTTAATGTAACTAAATTATACGATAACATAAGAACTTATTTTTTTATAAATATAAACAAGTCAAATCTAACGGTTTTTAATTAATTATGATTACAATCATTTAATTAAATATTATTTACAGCTTAATTTCGTTTTCATTTCAATCAAGTAAATTAAATAACCGCGAAGCACAAAACAAATATTCCCGCAGTATAATTAGGTCGGTGTCGAATTGACAACGAATGATTAATGACTTTCATGTTTATAATAAATTACCCAAATATCCGGCACAAAATTAAAGCCCTTGACTGTATTTCACGTTCACAAAACAGGCGTATTGTTTAGAAATACAGAAATACGAGAAGACATGTACAGGTACAATTGTACAGATAGGTACTAAGTTTAGAACAAAAGTAGTCGAACAAAGCGACCACTTTGAAGTTGGACATTCGCTGGCCCAGGTTAGGTAAAGCTGCCTAGACTCTAAATAAAACAACTAAGTTTAAGTAACAAAAAACCTCGGTAACGTAGTTCGGGAAAATGTTCCAAAAAATCTATTGTTATTTTCCTAACACTAGTATCTGAGTAGATAGGTAACCTCATGTGGTCATGGTAAAGATATCGCCGATGCGTTGCTAACCAAGATGAAAGCCAAAGAGTCGCTGTCTTATTCACTGCAACCAAAACACAATTAATAACAAATTGATTTTAAAAAGAAAGTGATAGGACGGAAAATTAATTTGTATGTCTTTTTATTGAACAAGTAATAATGTATTACAGTAAACTGTCTTTACTATTTTTAAAATTTCTTCTTAAATCGTCACAGCGTGATGTAGATAATAGGGTTTCCTTTATTCAACTTAACTATTAAAACTTAAAAATTTACACATTGTAAACATTGACATCAATTTCAAAATGGCTATTACGTATGACCACTTACTCAACTATTTTTACGTTTCCCTTTTAGTCCTTCATGTTGTAGAGTATGAAAGTACAAAAATTACCGAAAAATATTAACAAAACTTGCCCGAAACCTCTATGGCAATTTACTAAAATGCTCCAGGTTAGAAGATCAATTGCTTCAAAGCGAGATTACGAAGTAAACGGTATACTTAACGGTCGAAGCGGACATGTAGTTAGATTGATCCCACAAAGGACCACTTACCAAGATATGGCACGCACTACAAGGTCAATTGAGTACTACTGAAGTACTGGCATCGACGAATCGCCTGTGACTCATCGAGGATTTGGCCTCTCTAAAATTAGAGACGTAGTTGTGGTGCATGTCCTGAATACTATAAAGAGGGATTAGTGACGAGTGTGTTGAACTTTGTTAATTAAATCGGTGCTGGAATTATGTTATAATGGCCATGCTTGCACTATTTAACTGGAATGATTTGGTAATTAAATCGGTTTACGTATACGTAGTTATAAAAAGTATTTGATATTAATCGATTGGCCAAAATGGGGATCGAGTGTATGTACCTATGTGTTTGTTCATTTTTTGGTACGCTCTACAGCCTAGATGTCTTGACGGACTCCAACGTATCTTGTTTTTCTTTTTATGATTATTACTAACGTTACAAAAATAAACAGTGTCTTTTCTGATACATTTTCCCATAAGGTTTTTCTGCAATTCATAATTATTAATATTTCGGCTATTTATCAGACCGTTTAATTAAGTTATTACTTAATAGCTTAGCTTATCAATAAGAAAAACATTTTTACTGTAAAAATAACAATTGATTGATGAATCAACAGAGAGTCTTTCTCGTTGTGAAATTGAATAAACTCTTCACGTGAACAATGCACAATGGAACGTGTCACTGTCATGTTGGACAATACCTACTGAAGATGCTCCCGAATCGCCTTTGTTAGTTTTGTATAATATTTTAGGTCCACAAACTGTATAGCTACTGATCAGCTTTTTGTATACTCTGCATCCTTACAAGGTAACAGTATTTATGGAAACTGTTATGTCAATTTCTCCTCTTCCAATAACGTAACTAAATCCTAAATATTTTTGCTCAGTAATAAATATTATACTAAAAACAAGTGTATACTATTACATATGACTAATTTTATCTCTACGCAACCTATAGAGTGATTTTCTGAAACAGATTATAGTTAAACTAATAACATTCTCAAGCTATTAATCAGGTATGAACTTATTAGGTTTTAGTCCTTGCTTCACCATAAACGAGGCAAGATATTCCTTTGAATTCCTTATAAAAATTAATTGAAACCGGTGCAACATTCGGCACAGAACGTGACCAATCGCAATCGCGCCTTTTTTGTGAATCAAATACGTGATTCCTACAACTTTACTTATACGTGCAATTATTTAAAAGGCTATTCAACAGGTGATATTGTCAGTAAAATTTATTCATGTTGGGGAAAAGCAAACTACTTATTATCTTTCTCCTCCAATGCGTCTTAAATTTTGAATCTACCGAGTGCATTGCCCCACATCGCATAGTTGCTATGGCAGCTCATTTATTTTGAGATCGCTAACAATGTTATGCGATTTAGGCAGCAAAGAATGCGTGTAAACAGTTTTTTTACATGTAAGTAATCTTTTTTTGTACAATAGGTGTACGATGTGTGTTACTGAACTACAAAATAGCTAGCGAAACCAATTTTGATGACATATAATTATTACGGGTATTTTAGAGGGTTAGGGGATATAATGGCGTTTTACTAATAGTGAAGCACATAATTTTATCATATTATTTTAAAATCTTACAAAATTAACTAGAAATTTTTTCAACTATATTTTCAGTAGATATAATTAGTATCTATGTAGAGCAAGGATACAATTTAGGTAAGTTCTGAAAACTTTGTAGAGTTATTGTTTTAACGTATATGGTTATTTATTACGGCCTTAAGCGATTAATTAAAATCCGCCGAACTAATTGGATTAAATATCTACTGAAATAAAACTTCACTTCGTAGCTCTAAGTGACGATTAATTAAAATTAAGGTCGTGACAATATTGCTATTATTCAAAATATTTTTAAATATATTTTATTCAGTTAATAATACCTGCTTTTAAGTTACCTATATTTAAAGTAACATGTTTTTAAAAGCAAAGACTACACTGTTTTACCTTAGCCATTAACTGCATATTAACATTAACCCCTAACTTGAAATAGAACTGTACCCCAACACGAGTTATCGTAAACATTTTGATGTAGGTGCAATAGTAAAAAACTGTGCGGGTGTTTTAAATCCCTTCAGCGGTTATCCCGAACCCGTGTCTGGAAACAACTCCTGTAATGTATACCTATGTTTATATTTTGTAACATTTCAAAAGGTTTTTAACTAATAAAAATAATACACTCATAATATTAAGTCTTAATAAAATTATAGAGCCATTAAAAAAATCATCTTATTTCATCGGTACTTCCTAGATTAAATTCAATGACCTAAATACAGTACATCAACGTACCTACCTTATAATAAAAATACGTATACCTACTCTGTTTTATAATTAAAACAAAAATATAAATTTTCAAAGCAGTACCATGTTGAAGCGATGAAAACATTTAAAAACATTACTTGAAAAGTGAGAATACCATGAAAATATGTAATTTCCGTTACAATATTTTAGTAAAACTGTGGAATAAATAGGACAAGTTTAAAAATGGTCTATATTAAAGGAAGGATTGTGTATATCGACAATGATTGTAGACACAAGGCCAGACCGAAGTCAATTGCTAATCAAGAATGCCTCGAACTCTTAACCGTTTAATGACCAATTACGCCTGTTGACTCTTGATCACAATTAAACGCATACATATTTTAATTAACTTTACAGTAGCTCTCAACGCCTGATACAATTATTGTTTTTATTGTTGTGTCATAATTTACAGCCATTGTTAAAACGTTAACCAGCTTTTCAATGTGCTTTAATAATAATTTTAAATATGGTTGGTTTAATTCAATGATATTTTACTAAAGAGTAGCTGAATTAAATTGTTTTCGTGTCTTCATACCAAACAAGTTTGTAATTTTTTATATCCGTTTCTTTTTGCCTAATACGATTAACTTACACAATACAATTATTAACAACTGCTAATAGCATAAAAATTACAAACTACTCAAAATGAAAAGGCCTTTGCTAAACAGCGATCATTCATTGACTAGTATCTATACTTATATTATAAAGCTGAAGAGTTCGTTTGTTTGAACGCGCTAATCTCAGGAACTACTGGACCGATTTGAAAAATTCTTTTAGTGTTAGATAGTCCATTTATCGAGGAAACTTATAGGCCATATAACATCACGATATGATGAATAGGAGAGGAGCAGCACAATAAAATATTCCAGAAACGGGAAAATTACGCGGTCGGAGCCGCCGGCGACTTCTAGTACACAATTTAATTGATTATTTATTTGGCTAAAAGTCTTAACTGAATTTTTCTAATGAACGCCTATTATTAAAAACTGTAACTTAACAAGTAAGATTCATAGAGAAATTATTTGAAATACAATAAGCTAAGTATGTAATTATTCAACCCTTCACTTTTTGTTAAGCTTTACATTTCATATGACATTGTTTACGTCACTATTAGCCTACATTGTGACCCTACTCGACGACCCGCTCGTCGCTAGCCTGACAACCATTACTGCCGCCCCACATAGCGAGCACTCTCCACGGCTTTTCCTATTTCCCTTTATCTATATTAATACTTCAACTATTCAACTATGGACCCCTTTTAAGAATAATGCAGGCACGTACGGGTTTGAAATTTGGCATAGTTTACATGGAGAAGTGCAGAATGATAAATCGATAAATGTTTTAAATGCAATTGATTTAATTAAACCAAAATATATATTACTAACCTACTTTTGATAAACAGACACGTTACAAACAAGTAAAAAAAAGTTGTTATTTAACATCCAGGGTTATAGAGCGTATAGCTTATTGTTTGACACAATGAGTTATGATCAAACTTTGACCATAGACTAATTCTTTAATCGTAACAAAACTTTAACAGATTTAAACACTAGTTAGAAAAATCACCATGCAGCAAAATGTCGACAGCAGCATTCAAAAGCAAGAAACATAACGATCAATAGGAAAGGTTTGATCATCAGCTACCATTAGTACCAAAACGTACTAAACCAGTCCTAGCGCACGTACTACCGATGGCCTGAGCCTACGTTTACAACGCTATAGTTCCAGTTCCACTACGTACGACAGTCACCGACCGAACGCTCGTGAGAGAAAGCGTCGTCTGCGCGCGCGCATTGTGTCGAAATATAGTTTCCAACGCACCAAGTTTTGTGTCATTTGTGTCTGTGTATATTTTTTTATAAAATTTATAATGATATTGCGTTAAACTCATACAGTAAATAATGTGTACAATGAACTTAAGTGCAAATAAGTGAATACAACCTTGTGCTTTACTAGGAGTAGAGCGGCGTTTACCTTTTTACAGTAAGGATGTTTTGTTTATTTCAAAAGTTCATGAGGTTACAAATGTCAACTGTTACTTTTCTGTCTGCCAATATTTTTGGCTGTAATTTAATGCCTGGAGGTTCCTCCTATGTTAGATAATTTAATTGAAACTTGGTTAACTTATGGCGATTCTATATTGTACTGCATTTATGGTAAAATATATTTATATATATATCTTTGTAATAAGGAAAACAATAATTCTACAAATTATAGTGATGTCATTGCATAAAATATTTTCATTAGTAATTTATTACGTCATAATAACGATTGGGAGGACACTTATGTTTTAATAATTATATCGATAAATATGACTGTTATCTTGTATAATGAAAATATTCTAAGCTCTTTGTGGATAGTTGAATGAATAAACTTTCCGACTACTATTAGGCACGTACTAATCCTCTCGAAGTCGATTTCTCTCTCGACACCACTAAGAATTCAAAGCTACGATTTCTAAATGCATATTAATGCGAACCATATACTTAGTCCCACAATGCGATTGCGACATTTCCTGGTATGAGAAACAATGCGGTAATCCAACTAACATAAACCTAAACAGGAATTTTGTAATAGTACTTCAAATTTAAATTACTATGAACTTAATATCATTGAGAAATATATTACAAAATGATTACAATTACAACGCTTATACTCAGCATTGATACGATAAAGTAAATATCAGTCTGGTAATGAGAATGACTCAAGTCCGTGACAACAAACCTCCGTTTTAAAACAAGGACACACATGTTTCAGGCAATGTTAAATAATATAATGTCATCATATTATTGTTACCTTCCATGACCTTCGCGTTTCTCAGTCATATGAAAAGAAACGACAACGGCCAAGTCCTATTTTCAACTAGTTTTTCTGATCATTATAACTCATTGATACTAAAAATTAATAATGCCTAGTTATTTAAAGTTAACTTACGGATATACCAAACTACGTAAAGATTGTGGGAAACAAACATTATTCCAGGAGGTAAAGGCTCAGCTTTTGGATTCGATCAATCCCGACAAAGAACTACAAAAGCAATATATGCTTCGCAATCCCGTACATAGAGAAGTGCAAGCAACAATGCCGCAATCAGAACACGAAACGAACACAAAAGAATTGGTAATTCACGAGCAAGGCATAAATCATACTGAAGGCGGTTGGCCGCGTGAAGTAAATCTATATAACGAAGACCACGTAGCCCGATACTGTCGTCACGTCCAACATGAAGAGAACTACGTACATGCCGTTATGACTCTCACACCCCAAATGACACATTACATCGATCAAAACAACGCGGTTGACATGTACCAGACCTATTTTGATAACATTCCCAGCCAAGCTCCTGTTGAAAAATACAATGTTCAAATCGCAAATAGATTTCGTGATTCATTCTGTCGTCCTATAGCGTGCATCGTTTGGACTAATGAAAAAAGATCAAAACTTGCTGTTTCGTACAGCAACAAAGAAGTCCAACTAGAAAATGTTTCGAAACAATCAAATAATGTCTGTTACTTGTGGGATGTCTGCAGACAAACATCACCAATTTACGAATTTAATCCTGATTACAGCTGCTGGCAATTAGAATGCTCGCCAGAAGATTCAAATATAATAATCGCTGGCCTGGAAAAAGGAATTGTTAATCTGTTTGACATTCGTGAAGGATCAAATCCTACGTTGAGTAGCTCAATTTATAACTCGCACCGCGCGCCAATCACGGGTTTACTTTACACGCAATCGCGAACACGTACAGAATTTTTCACAGGTTCTCCTGACGGACAATGTCTTTGGTGGGATATTCGAAACCTATCAAAACCAATCAGTCAACTTTCAATGTCCATAAGATTAGGTTCGGGCGAATTTCCTAACTTAAGCAATGCTGAAGGCATAAGTTGCTTAGAATTCGATCGTGGTCTACCTACAAAATTTCTAAGCGGTACAGAATCCGGACTGGTTATTAATGCAAACCGTTTGGGTAGAAGTCACTCAGAAATCCTAAGTTCATACTGGAATGCACATTTGGGACCTGTTCGAACTGTACAGCGAAGCCCCTGCACTCTGAGAATGTTTATAACATGTGGCGATTGCACGGTCCGCATTTGGAGTGAGGAAGTTCGTTCTGCTCCAATTATAGTTACAAAACCGTACCGTCATCAAGTAACTGACGTCGCTTGGGCTCCGAACAGATACTCTAGTTACATGGCAATCTGCGAAGGCGGCACGTTTTATTACTGGGATCTTTTGCGTAAGTATCATGAACCAGTATCGGTATTGAATGTGTCCAAACACGGTCTTACGAAAATGAAGCCTCATCCAGATGGAAACTTCATTGCCGTTGGCGATAATTGGGGATCATTATTTCTACTTCAACCTTCGGAAAATATGATAGCATCTGGCAATAACGATAAAGCACTCATGCACCAAACGTATGACAGAGAAACTAGGCGTGAACACATTTTAGATTCGCGTTTGAAGGAAATACGGCTTAAAGCATTGATGGAAGAAAATGCGGCGAATATTCACACTGACGAAATTGAAGAAGACGAAATAATAAGATCAACAGAGGAAGAATATTTTGAAATTGTTAACAAGGCCAAACGTGAAATGGATATTATGTCAACGTCGAGTAAATTATCAACGCCCTAAAATCGTTCATCTTTAGTGCATTATACAATATCTAATGTGCCTATTACTTAAATTTTGCTATCGCTTTTATAATATTGAGTTATAAATTACATATCGAGTAGGATGATTATGTGGGTGTTATAGCCTGAAGACATCCGAAGATTATTTTGTAATCATTGACGTAAGATATTTCGTTTTAAATGGAAGCAGAAGCAATCGTACATTTAACGAGTACCTACCTAATTACATAATAGGCACGTAATTTAAAATATATTAGCACACTTTAACATTAAATATTCACGTTAACTTAGATCTTTTAATACCCTTTACATAACAAAGGACTAATATGTTTATAATCAAAGTGTAAGTATAAATTATTTTAAAAGCAGGTGTTCACTTTCATGTTATTTTGACGTTTCGAAGCCTTATAATTTTACACAGTAACCCAATAACTTTAACAACTAAAAACTAATAATTAACATAAGAAAATACGCTTATGAATGAGCTCATTCTATTAAAAGTAGTTTGTCGTGTGACCCGCATCTTTAACCAAAATGCATCCGGCAAGTTAACCGCTGACTGATCTTACAATACAGCGTAAATTGAGCTTCGAGTACACAATTGAAATCCCCTTTCAATGATCAAGTGGCTGATCTACAGGATAAGGGCCAAGAAGTCCTTGAACCATTGTTATCTATGACCTTATATTCTTCTTCAGTTTATTTTTAACACATTTTTTAACAAGAAATGAAGAATTATAATTACTGCCAAAAAAATATTGTTCTAAAGTAGATGTTAGTCTATTTAATCTCTAAATTTTTCAATGAAAATAATAATGAATGAATCAGTATCGTCATTTATTCTTAAAAGTATATTAAAATTATTCGTATTTTTTTTTCGATTCAATCTGTTGTAAGATTAAATTGTAATTAACTAGGCTGAACTTTGTTAAACGATAATCGGTTCACGACATTAGATATTTTTATCGTTTAAATCTCTAACGGGAGTAAGATTATTATAATCTTATCTAAAGTAAAAACTAAATCAAAAATCACGTTATTGTTAAGAGAAAAACAAAAAACCTTAATACTAAAAATTGGGGGAAGATACAAAAAATATATGTTTTCAAACTGTCAAGCGGTTTGGTCTGTAGGGGGCGCCAAAAAAATGAATAAATACACATACATATGCTTTGAAAACATTACCCACCTTCTGACACAGTCGGGTAAAAAGTAACTTAATATGAACCTGAAACTTCACGGTCTACAAATAAGGTACGCTTTAGAGTATTAGTTATAAGAAACAACATTGCATACAAGTAGTAAGTAGTCGTGAACCGCTACACCACTAGATAGTGAATACAAAGGTACGTCACACCAACTTTCACCTGACGAGTAGCTAGTAGGGCTGCCACTTACGTTTTCCCGATACATTTAAAAGCAAGGGTGTTTTCTGAAGTAAAAAGCGACAAATATACTTATTCCTAAAAGTAAACACAATTTTAAAAGTAAAAGACGCTTTAAGATAGATACAACTAGGTTTTCATTTTTCTAAATAACAATTTTGTTTTGCTCTAAACGGCATTACTTACTATTTTATTTAGAACTGTTTTTATCATAAATGAAGAAAAATATATTTTGTCTTAATTCCATAAAACTTTCTGTACAATATAATGTAAAAATAATATCTCAAAATAAAAAAAAGAAGTACACCAAATTTTTATCATACAAAAATTTTTTTTTTTAATTAAAATCTTAGCTTCCTAACGAACTCCTTTAATAACTTTCAAATAAATATAATCTTAGAAAAAAAAATTATATGCTATCATCAAATATAACTTTTAATTTAAAAAATCAAGTCGTCAACCTTAACGTGGTCGCACGCGCTGTGACCGAGTCATGTAGGTACATCGGTGACAACACATTTTCTTTTGCTCACACCGCATGTAGTTGAACCAAAAGAAAATGCCTTGTCAGTTGTGATGCGAGTGCCACTGCTATAAATCAGATACGCGCATAAACGATTAGCGCATTGAAAAATGCATCATTCACCACGCATGTTGACGTGCCAGCATTGTTTTATATTTCTTTTCTGCCTGTCATAAATCACTCTCTTAATCAGCAGTCACTAGCAACTAAAAGAAATTTAAAATTAAAAAAATTACTTGTGCAATGTTGATATTGTTTGATTGATTTATTAAAAAGAATCGGTTTAGGAATTAAATAAGTATGTTTTACTTCATCTTACGAAACCTTATCAGGTTGAGAGGTCAAATTAAAAGTAAAATAACTATAATCTTGCTCCAATCATTACCACAGAGTAATATAACCATAACGTGATTGCGTGGAAATCGGCAATGTTTATATAAGATTGCATATGAATGCAATTCAAGTGTTACGAATTAGATTAACCGTGCCCACTGTGCTCGCGTCATATCTGCTACTGTAACAGAGTATTAAATTAAAACAAGTGATTCATGAAACCAATTACTTAACAACTGAAGATCGATTAAAATTGGTTTATTATCCAACTGCGCGGGAGAAGGATAATGTTTTTCGAGTGTGTATGTGTAATGTGTACCTATGTCAATTTCTTTAACACCTTGAACGTCTTGATAGATTTCAACATGAGAGGTATCATTTGATTCATCATTATAATAATTGTGAGAGAGTGACATAGTTTTTTTAATTTTTTTACTACGAAAACAAAAATTTATAGCGTAGTTGGTTTTTGTTTATTAAATTTTTATAAATGTGTCAACCGTTTTATTAATACAGTACTCTCATACCTCCAGCATATCTCAAAAGAATTTTATTTTTAACAATCGATTTTTTTGTGTCTGTTTATTAATTAAATTTCCATACCCACTTGTTTCAAATCTTGTGAGCGTAAAGTGTGTTGTGTATTATACATGATGCAGTAGCGCGCACACAATCAAGACTTTTTAGTACTTTCCTCTGAAAATAACTTACTTGTTTTAATATACTCTGGCAGTACAGTAGGTACTTAGTTCTCGCGAACGTCTATTACATGCCACAATGCGCCTTTGAGAGCTGCAACTTGTTCCTTTCATGTTTGTTGTTCGACACGGTAATGGATTGAGAAAAGTTTCCATTCAATAATTTCTTCGTTAACAGTGCAGCATTGTAGAGCCAATTACAATCAATTATTTCAGGTTTCTAAAGACAGAAATCTCTTTGAAATTTTTATACTTCACGTTAAACACAGCAATTGGCTGTGGCATTTATAAAATCAGAAAATAGCAGTTTAAGAAGTACAAATTACATCTAGGTCTAAGCTTGACATTGGATATACAATGAGGCTACTATTATGACCTAATGGACCTCTTTGAAAACCTATTGTATAGGTCTAGGCAAACCTATTAATTAATTAACTATCCACCTTTTTGTCAACTACAACAACTTTTCATGATTATTTTCATGAGCTGTAGGAATTTATACCTTTTATGGTAATGTTATAATTTAATACTAATCAGAATTTTTATTCCTAAAATTTGATAATAAAAACTTACATGAATAAAGTACAGTAGCGAAACTACGAGTACCTTAAATGTGATGATTTTAATTTGGTTAAATACTACTTTAAAAGTTTAGACAACTACTACTAATCATTGTTACTTAATGAGTTAGAACAATACACGATACACTTAAATTTACAAAAACACAGAATAATAATAATTATGTTGCATAATTATTAATATACCTTGCAGAACGCAATAAGAATAACAATAATATTGTCCTGTGGTTATCATTCGATCTCATCGCGATGTTGAAGGTAATCTATCTTTATGTAGAACTAGAATTCATGTACGCAGTTCTAATAAATCCAACTAGGTACTGATAATTATGTCTCGTCAACATAATTAACAAGGAATGCAGTGTCTGCCTGGCTTATAGGTTAATACTGGTAGTTTGTTCTCAATATGTAGGTTGCACTTTTAACACACTTTGCTCAAGTTATAACGAGGTTGAATCATCTTTAACTACGTCGATAGAAATCCCGCTGTAAAGTTCAAATTAGTTAAAGTCAAATTATATTTTAATGATGTAACACATTGGCCATATGCTGAGCTTGTTATTATTATAATTAAATTATTACACTACTAGATATTAAATTACCATCATTTATATAAATAAAAACAGATTCACAAACCTGTATATAGCGTAGTCTTAAAGAAAAATCCCTTATTTTATAATGTGTCTTTAATTGTGTATTAGTAAAATCGTTATAAGAAACTGGTACATTTCTGTTTAGATATCTTTTGAAAAAATGTTTCAACAGCGCAAGAAGTTACCTCACAACATCTTTAGAAGATAAATTGCATAGATTTCCTTTTACAAAGTGCCGTTATAGATTGAATAATTATTATCAAGTCCATTATAACTATTTCACTCGTAAAAAAGTGGAAGTGATGTAACTGAAAGCGCGTTATTACATAGCAATGAAGTTATCTTTTCACTTTTGCATCAAATTGCCTCCACTCGATAATTATTACTTTGTAACTATTCCGCATTTATAGTGACGTAAAAAGGTTTCAATTACTATTTCTGTTCACTCTTATATTACAGAACTAGTTAATTGATTTCTTGAAGTTACTTATAATAATGTTTTCTCATAATATTATTATTAAATTCAGAATATTTAATCACTAGCTGTACCTACATAGGTGTTCTCTAAGAATATTGTATTTGTGTTAACTTCACTATTTTTCACTTTATATTTTGATTTTTTACCCCACTCGTTAGTTTGTATGTCTATCTATTTCTTTACGCCCTAAAACCTTAAAGATTTGACGGCTATCAAATATGGCATTTAATTTGATTCATCTAAATTGTGGGAGATTTTGATTACCATATTCGTAGGTTTATAAGTTATTGCAAACATAATAATAAGGATGAAAAAAAACTGCAGTTATTTTTTGTATCACAATTTATATGCAAAATAGTTTAGAATTTTCATCTGCGAATCTTCACTCAAAGGCTACCTTTTTGTACTTCTCTAATCTAAATTACGCACAGCTTTATCCCAATCTCTAATTTAATTACTCCTACACATATAACTCAAATACAAGTAACTTCGCCAACTCTCATTAGAGACAGTCGACTAACAAAGTTCTATTTTCTAAATTGTAGACGCACAATAGTGCAGTTGTGTGGCGGTTTCTAAAGTTTCTGTTGACCTCACACCGCGGTCCGGTCAGCAGGAAGATGAATGTTAAACTAAGTAATAGTCTGCCGCAAATGAATTTCTTACTGTACTTTTAACATTATGAATCAGGTGCTTGCCCCAATGATGGACTATTGTCTCTCAGTATACAACGTCATAAATTTACGTGATTTCTTACTCTAATAAGGAATAAAACTATTTACTAAGGCTGTAACTTTCAGAGCTGAGAATAGAACAAAGCAAAATTAAAGTTCTTTAATGAATACTAATTTATATTCGTAAGTAATTCGTAGGTTTTTATTTAAGGTGCAATGCTTATGTTGTGACTATTCATGTGCTTATCTGTCTTTTGTTTTGATGAACTTCATTTAATATTAACATTGTAAGATTTTAAAGTGTAATTTGTATAAACATACCTACAATAAATCTTGCCTGTTCTCAAGATTAAGTTGCTGTAATAAAAACAGATTGCTTTATCATTTTCTTCTCAAACTTAACACACGCGTCCATTACTGGTGCAATACCCTATGTAGAAGTATTTTATTTACACATGTGAGTGTTGACAAATCGACGCTGTTGTAATCCTTTTAATTTATTAAAAGTGGGAGCGTGGTCTCTCTGGGAACTGCCCTCATTTTTTCCCGATCCACGTTATTCTTGTTGCACTCTCGCCTCTCTATTGCGTTGCTCCAGTTTCCTACTGCATTTACTTTACCCCGTAATATTTAATCTGACAATGCTCCACACGTTGTGTGTAAAATTCCAAAGTGTTGTAAGTGTTTTTCATATCACGTGCTTTAGTAGGTTGTATTGAATTAGAAATGCGAGGAACATTTTTAGGCTCTAGGAATGTTAATGAATGCGAATAATCTGGTTTCTGGTTACTTTATAAGAAATTAGGTTACAGGGATACCGAGTGTCGGTAAACATTATTTAGCTTACCTTGTTAACTTAAAAAAACATTGACTTTTGTATGTTAATAATACTTTTTTATACCATCCTGAAATGCATGATAAAACGAACTTTTAAGACACGTCGACAGCGTTATAAAACGTAACACAAAGGTTCTATGCTCAATATCTCGTACGGTAATGGAAAAGAGAAGTGTAATTGATGAAGACATGACCGATCACCTTGATCAATAACAAAGGGCACTCGTGTAGGCACGCGAAGTCCCCGCACCGCGTCGCTCGAATGCCAATGTCTAATTTGCAAACCTGTCCTTACTGTTATACAGACTGTGTGACCCACTTACTGAATACAATAATTACCTAGGAAACATTTGCCAAAACCGGTCATTATGGCAAGACACCCATATTGAGCTGTTATTTATAATATTGTATAATTTTATTAGTCTACTAGAAAGCTCGTTAGCGCTCTACTTCAGTAATTTCCTACAGATATACTACTAGTTTAATACTTATCTATACTAACAAATAAAATACATTGTATTCTATGCAAAGATAAACTATTAATCTGTTCATCACCACTTAGAGATTTACATAACAAATACGTATGTGACAATATATAAATTAAATACTATAGGTAAAACACTACACAATACATACACACTCATAGCAAGACGTTGATCGTAGTTTCCATAGACAACAAACAAAGACAAGACTACTATCACTACGTTACTACTATTAATACAAGTGAGCTGTTAGGTGCTAAGACGAAATAAATAATATTGATTGTACTAACCATCTTGCACTATACACTAAGACCTGTAAGAGCAATTTAGCCATCAATGAAATTCTTACCTCGCTGGGAATCGAACCCAGGACTATTTGGGCGGCAATCCGGGGCATAGTAACAAGCAATATAAGTAGCTATATGGGGTGTCGAACAATATTTTTTATTTCCAATATTTGTATTGCAGTAACGCAGTATGGGTGCAGTGCGATGAGCCACGTTGTAGTGGCGCTAGCGCTACTGGTGACGGCGGGTGCGCACGCGCAGCTCCGTCCAGCTGACGCGCCGCCCGCTATCAACGACACACGTGAGTGAGTCTTTACCACTTAACTTAACTTAATAACTTAACTTTTTCTTTCGGTGGAAAAAGTCACCAATAGATTTTAATAACACTAAAGTTATCAGCCACGCTGTGCTTACCAAAAATGGAAGAGGAGAAAGAAGGAGAGGAAATAATTGTTCTTTAGTCTTTGAATTATTTAACGGCTGACTAAAACTGGTGATCTGTTGGTGGTGATAGCTTAAACGGGAATCCTCTGGTTGGAAGTAGTGTTAAGTGTGTCTCCGTCAATTTAAAACACGTAAAAAACTTTTCGCAATTCAATTTACACAACAAAAACAACTAGGTACCAGAACTGGATTGACTTTAAAGAACTTTAAATATCTCGCTTTATCTATGTTATGTTAATACCTGACCTCAAACAGGTAAGTAGTGGTGTGGTAACAGATCGTTTAAAACAAATGCCGCTGACATTGCGATACATGATAAGTTGCTGACTTTAAACAGGCTTGACTGTTTCCTGTAATGTGAAATTAAAATTGTTTCTAGATAAAATCACTGTGCAAATGTAACGTTATAAGTTATAACCATTCGTGACTATGTTGTGACAGCTATATAACTCAACTTTAGTAATCGATGAATAATCGAATAAAACCGACTAAGATTTACTTTGTTCTGAAATGGAAAAATACGAGTATCATTATATTTTTAATGTCTTAACACATTGCAGCAAATGCTAGTCGTTAAGTAGGTCGAGTTTAAACGAAGTTTAGCGAGTCGAGTATAAAGAGGAATAAATTTGTGCTTGCTCGCGTCGCATCGGGTAACTTCAGTCTTCTTCAGTTTTTGTCCAAGTCACACGAGATTCTTGAATGTCCTCTTGTAGTAGAGCCAAGAGTATAGCTATGAAACTTGCACGTACTGGAGATTTACCATAGAAGTATACCAACTTTAGTAGCAATTTCTGATACCACAGAATATAAATAAACTATTAGTTACCGATCACTCACTATATAATAGTATATACATACTGTCTGAAATGACAGCTTCTACTACAGGTATGCATCTCTTTCGAACTCTAGCTTTTGTTCGTGTTTAAGAGAGACATAGTAATAAATGAGTAACGTCTTCTAGTACTTAATACTTGGAGGAATACTTGAATAAGTTTTCTTGTAGAAATCCGCTGCAAACAAAGCAACCTATATTATTTCCATGACTCCTTGATATGTCATACTGGTCACTCGGAATGTTGCAAGCAAATATTAATTTATGTACCGATAGGTAGGTATTTGAATAATTTAAGTACAGATACGCGAACAGAACCGGCAGTCAACAAGGCCATGAGAAATAACTTTATTATGTATAGTGTTTAAATATGCTTTGGATTTTTTAAAAATAAAACACTGTAATAACAATTTATTTCAAATGGTACGATACTTATTTGAATACGGCCATGCATGTACATACAACCCCAGTTGTATCCCAATACAAAACTAGTTGGGAAAGAAATCTTTAATTTAGCTTCATACTACATTGAGGTATAGGTTTAACTAAGGCTTGGTATACTTGGCATAATAACAATATTCATTTAACTCTTGAATTTCAAATTGAAGCAGACATTCCCTATTTGTAATTGTGGCTTGGGCAAATGTTAGTAATATTTAATTCCAGAAATTCCTATGCTTTGTATATTATAACCGTTAGGTACTAGACTTAGTATGTTTCTTCAATTATGTAGAGATTAGTTAACTTAACGCCTATTATGGTATAATGTATAAGACATAAGTTTCTTTTAAACATGAACTGATGACGTGTGAATTCCATTTCATTGTTAAAGGATTGTATAATACAGTATGAAAAAAGTTCAATTCAATGAAGTAACGTAGGCAACATTTATTTGCACAAGTGTGTTTGGTATTTAATTTTGTAAACTATACGACGTCACAAAACCATTGTTTATTATGTATTTAGGCTACAAATGAACCTACAGAAAATATTAACTAAGACCTGAAGTAGGTACATTAAGTTACCTACGACACGGTAAAACTTTAGAACAGTTGACTAAAATATTATGAGCTTTAAGAAACCATACCCCCCTCCCATAATGTTGTCCAAAATTTTTATAAATATTTTTATCCATTTCATTCCGTTAGCACCATTCCACTGAATTTTTTTCAAAATGTTTTGAGAAAACCCCTTGTGTTTAGGCTTCGTACCATAACTACCATATTACACAAAAAGAAAATATAAAAAAAATATGGGTTATAGGGTCATAGTAAATTTAAAAAGCTATACAATTAAAAAAAAGAACAAAAACGTACCTAATTATACCTATTTCATGTAAATACCTGCCTCAAAACTTAAACCTGGTCCGTTTCCTCAGTAAGGTCGCTGCCCACTTCTAACCTAAGCTACCCAGTCATCTGAGTAATCCTAACACCTGCCGTATGCTGTGTTCCAAGAAATCCAGATCAATCGCTACCGTTCAGTAAACAACAGAACAGACATAGTGTCGCCACGTATTACGACAAGCGCGGAACGTCCCTATTCTCAGAGGCGTTGTTTCACATCCCTATTCTTCCCTTTGTACTATTATCGAAACTCAATCGAATAATAAAAAACATGTACCTATCAATAAGTTGTTTCTCTAAAAAATCGTTTTGTTCCATACATTTAATAAGAGTATCGAGTATTAATTTGTGGAATACTAAATTATAGGCAGTATAGCCTTAGTTATCGAAATACAAATTAAAATTAAATTTTGAAATCATTGTAAGACATTTTATGTCTGTTCAATTATTATAACCATTGAATAAATAAGACAAAAAGAAATAGAATACGATCCAATCGTTACCAGAAAATTTAATTATCATTATCATAAAGTTGTCCTGATTAAATATTCAGTCCTGAAATTTGTCACAATAGAGTTGGCAACACTGATTTAATAGCTATTTAACACTGAGCTTTCCCTTTAGAAAGTGTAGAACTGTAGTACAAACTACAAACTTCTTATTCACACCACGATCTAGTAAAAATTGCAGTTAATGCAAATAACGAAACACCGTATCTAAATCTGTTAAATAAAACTTTAAGGCCTTACTAAGCTATTTCAATTTTATTATTACTGAAATATCAGTACGAAATAGGACCATAAAGTATGGTAATACGGTTGCGTCAGTGTTGTAATATTTTAATCTATACTATAATAAAACAGTAAAATAAATTTGT
>LGAG01000968.1:108445-130384 GCA_001278395.1 Lerema accius | reverse complement strand
CGTGCGCTGTGCGTTCGCTCCTTTCAATTTTTATAAGTGACTCATCAGTCAAGAGTAATTATCATAATATATAAGTAGACGGGACGGGGGGAGGAATTCCCCCAAAAAAAGGGCCGGGGGGCGTAGCCCACCACCAGTTTAAGAATATCATGGTCCCGAAACATATATGGTAAGGTTAGGTTTGTTAGGTCTCTGGTTTAACCCAAGAAAAAGGAGGAATCCCGCGTGAGCGGGATTCCGGCGACGTGTGTGACATAGTCTTAATAAATATTATTAAAACTATATCTTGTTTTCAATGCGTATCTAGTGCTAGTTTTAACTAAAACTCGAAGTTATAACTAGTTTTATCTAAAAATCAAATATATCAGTGGTAAATTCTAGTTTTGACTAGGTATTTCTAGTTTTCACAAAGGCATTTAGTAAAAACTAGTTTTAACTAGGAAAAACGCGTTTTATCTAAGAACGGGTTTTAACTGTAACAATTATAAACGCTTCCTTGATCTTGATTGCCTAGTTGCTTTACGTACCTACTGGTAAATTACTTATGTATCTTATCCGTTTATAAAATTCAATTGCTTTTCGTTTGTTAAGCTAAGACTCGAGAACGTTGACCGATTTGGCAAATTTTGATGAAGGTAGGGGAGTATTTTAATAATAAAGATCCTTGAATTTGGATATGAATTGTTTTGCGTTCAGTGCCGTTCAGGTTGGAATATAATTTTTGTCAAAAAACGTAATCTATTGTGTAATAATAGTTTTTTTAAACAGACGTGCGGGGGAGTTTCTTTCCCCGTTTCTTCTCCTTAAAGCACCTTTACGAACCGGAAGTAGATTCCAAAAATTACGTGCAAACGTGTATCATTGATACCTACCTGATTTTGAATTTGGTTTTAACATAAGATGTCCAGAAAAGTTCAAAAGTTGAAAAAAAACCGAGGAAAATGGTGATACGAACAATTATTTTTTTACGTATAAACCGTATTAAGTACCTATGTCTGGTAGTGATGTAGTTCACTGGAGCATCTAGTAAAACAAAATATTTATTAAATCGAGTTCCGTAACAATAAATTACTGTATAGCTTTATACCCTTCAGTCTGCTGCAAGTGGAATGCTACATTTTTTTTAATTCCAGAAGCAACCGCTTAGGCAGCGGAAGAGTTGGCACTTGAGTCCAACGAAAATTCTAAGATATCTACTGTTTTGTTGGTGGGATAAATACATTGTACACCCATTCCGAATTACAGCTTTCTATCCTGTACTGAGTATCTCAACTAAACCCAGAAAAGACAGGGAAACCATTTTTTTACGGACATAAAATTAAATGTCTCCAAACCAATACAATACCTGCTGGGTTAGCTAGTTATGGTACAGACTACGAATTACGCATAAACCCACGTTCCAAACCGGATAGTTGCGTTATAGGGTTGTCTTCGTAGGTACTCATAGCGTTAGAGGGTTAAGTCATCTGAATCGTATTCATAAAGTTTTGTTGCACAAGCGCTCAATAGATGTCACTGTACTGAATTCTGAATCACGCTGTTGAGAGTATGTGGCGCTTGTATAAATGCTCGAGAGGACCGATTTTGCTTCGATTTGACATGTGAGTCTATAGTCTATTGTTTGATTTTTGGATAGGCGTTTAAGGATTTATTTCCTAAGCGTCCTTGTTATAATTTAGTGATAGGGTAACTTTGTTGAAAAAGTGCCTAATAGATGGCGCTGTACTGAACTCTGAAACACGGTGTTGAGAATATATGCTACTTGTATAAGTAGCACATAATTATGTGGCTGTAGTACCACAGAGCAAAGAAATGTATCTGCGTACACTTACTTCTTTCTTCCGTAAATAAGTCTATTTTTAGACTTTGATTTTTGTATAGGCGTTAAAGGATTTATTTCCTGAGCGTCCTTGTTATAGAAATAATTGAATTGAATTTTATTGTTTGAGTGAGGTATCATTAATCGTAATACCTGACCTGGCAAACTTCGTATCGCCTCAAAATCAATAAAAGACTGATTTTTTTTCATATTTTCTCGGTACTTCAGAGGGCACGTTAAACTATTCACACATATACCTACATAAATTTAAATCATTTATTTCGTCTTAGGAACAATATAAAAAAATTAAGAAAAAATAGTTTACTTACATCATTTATGAGGAGAGACCCGTGCTCAGTAGTGGGCCGTTAATGGGTTTAGGCCAAAATAAAAAAAATAATATAAAGCTTATAAGTATAATAGTTACTTAGCTTAGCTTATATAATAGTAGCTTGTATACAATACAATCACTATAGGAATTTCAACATAATTTCAGTCTTAATTACAAAATAGTTCTAACTCGCAATAAGTTGTACTCGTTCAGAAAGACACTATTAATGTTAAATCTTACAACAGTAATATTTATTGAAAGCATCAAATCAAAAATAACCAACGGCCTGATTCATATTAGTTTCCAACACGGAAATAGTTCAATATTCCATTCATTTACAGACAAACAGATAATACGTCGATCCATAATATAGTATCTCGATTGAAACCAAGAACTATGCGGGCAGACTTTTATTCTCGGAAAATTAGGTCACAACTGCAATGTTGAGAGCGTAACTCATTATTAATCGAAGAGCTGCCTTATGTGTTAATATAATTTATAAGTTAAGTGTGCATAGTATCGTAACATTGGTGATGCTTCAGTTCTTATGATAGCACTTAGAATTTAGTTAGCTATCTACGGTCTCCTTAAATCACTACTATGAGCTGATATAGTAAGATTAATATGCTCGCAAAAAGTTTACAAATATGTAACCCTTTGGTACTTCCTACGTAGAATTGATATCAACCACAGAGCAAGGAATGTATCTGTATATCAACGGTTTTAACTAAGTTGCATTTCCATACAAATGAGCTTCGAACAACAAATACCAAATGAGCGTGATGCTCTTTTGTTTATCAATGCCAGAATAAAGAAGTAGGTAGGTACTTTCCGCCTATTATAATGAGTTTCTCCTGCATCATGTAGGTGTTAAAGTAGGCGGTGACATCCGTGTTAGTAGCGGAGGCGAGGCAAGCGTGGTGGTATGTTGTCCACTGCTTATAATTCCAGGCTGACAGTTAAAAATTAAATTAAATTTTAAGAGAGACTGACTGACAGATAACCCAGAGTTACTAGGAGTCCTAGTAGTTTAAAACTTTGTATTAAAGCTACATACTTATGTAGTGTGAGCTCCCCCACTGAGCAAACATTTTTGAGGATAGGCTATCACTTATAATCACTGATGTATGTATTATGTATAGACGCTGACCACTTACCAAAGCTCGTGAGCTCATTTTGTCAGCTCTGCTGTTTCAATTAAAAAAATCTTGTTTCAACCGGGAACTCCAGACCCATAATTATTTTTTCTTTTTGTTTCTTACTTTCGACCCCTAGTTGGTAGTGACCCTGCCTGCAAAGCGAGGGGTCCTGGGTTCGATTCCGGGCCGGGGCAGATATAGATATAAATGTTTATTCTCGGGTTATGTGTGTTAGTGTATTTGTGTTGATCATGCCACCCGCGATACAGGGAATCCTACTGCGGGGGTATGAGAGAGAAGGGGGAGTGTTAGCGTTTATTTATTTACTGACTCACTCGCTTGTAGGGAAAAAAATATATCATTTCCCTTTTATTCAACAGGTGTTGGTGGGTGGCGCGTGCGGCGCGGCGGTGTGTATAGCCCTCGTGATAGCAGGAGCTGTGTACGCGCGGTGTCGCGGAGCACGCTCGCAGTCTCAACCGGTACCCCAGCCGAGACATGACGATGACGCTCAGCTCAGGGAGTTCCACAAACAGCTCGATTGCTTACGAGTAAGTTGTTTTCACTGTAAGTTTGTTGGGCTGTGTAACTCCCCACCCATTTCAATCCTGACGTTGGCTAACGTATTATGTGGTAGAGGACGAACAAATTGACAAATGTTTTTTTTTTGTATAGAATACGAAATTTAATGTAGGACATTAAGGAGAACGCATGAAAGGGAGGGGGACATTTTTTCAGTCATTTAGTAGGACGTAAGCGTTACATATCTATAAGTAGGTAAAAAATATTATTAGGTACCTACCTTTTTTAAATTTATAATTAAATTTCAAATCTCGCGTGAAAGGAAATCGGTTAATTTATTTCCAATTCAATTATTTACCCAATCTAATTAAAGTAAATATACTCGTGTGTCAATTCATCGTAAAATACAATTCATACAAACGCAAATTGCACATACCTACGTTTGCGTGTAAAAATAATGTTCGTGCGCAGTAAACGATGACAACCAATGCGGTAATAAATATGGTCTAGTTAATTATAACTACAGTTGAATAACTGATTTCTGTGTAACATTGCACGTAATAGTTATTACAAAAAAAAGAAAGTTTAATTCAAATGTTTTTAAAGTGTTACTATTAATATCTAAACAAGGTTTTTTAAATTACGTACCTACATACTTCTAATCCTTTATCAATAGATACCAAATAAACCGTGTGCCAAAATAAGAATAATTATAACATATCCTATCTTCTAAATACAGCGGATAACAGTGTATAGAAAAAGCCAAGTGTGTACAAAGCTATTTTAAGCAGTTTAAAAAACAGCCCTCCATAAATTATCTGCAGCGGATGTGAGCCCTATTTACCTCGAAGCTAGGCCACTGCATATTTCCATTTCACGCTTTCCATAAAAACTACTTCATAAGTTTCATTTTCTACACATAGGTACCTGCTTAGATATGATTTGTATTATTTTTTTGAAAAAGCAAAAAATAGTTTAAATATCCGATTTCCTTTGGCACTGACTTAAAAATCATCTTTAAAACCCTTTCGGAAATCCTCTAGACCCTGAGTTCCTAATTATTACGATCGTAAAAAAGTAACTTGTATTATTTATTGGTTTTGATAACATTTTAAAGGAAGGGAAAAATCAGTTTTTCTCATAGGTCACGGGGGAACCATATTGAAAAGCTTAGGAACGACCTATCCTACTACATAAATCCAGGGAAACAGTTTAGCTAGCTTAGCAACATATTTTTACTAAGGGCTAAGTTAGTTTAGTAGCTACTCGTATGTTTTGCGTTTGATAGTGGCAAGAACTGTGATTGCCTCTCGTGACATGACACCACGACTGCTGCTTTCGAAAGTTGAAGAGATCGGGATCGAGCATCACTCAACTTGCAGCAAACTAGTTCCATGTAATTTTATGCCAATAATTATACACCCACGTATAACTGTTTTGTATTTACCTACTTATCACATATTTTATTGGGTAACGGAACACTGAACTCTGTCTGGATATTTAATATTTATTAAAGATTATTTTATTTAAATTCATTTATTAATATAGATGTCAATGATACTTTTATTATTATTTAAAATTAATTGATAATTTCGTCGCTTACAGATACACTATGTGGCTTTGTAAATAAATTAATTCGACACTTTACACATACTGAAACTATTATTTTTATTTGTTTCTCATCAACAACCTGCACAAGTTACTATTGACACTATAAAACCAAATAATTATAGAAACGTTAAAGTAGGTAGTACAAAGGTCTTTCATGTAGTAATGCATCGTTCTTAAAATATGTAACGTCTATTTTCAGCCGCACGCCTTCACCCTACTAGCAATATTGAACCACACGAGACACCAAGTGCGAGAGCTCTATCAACTAGGGAACAACGACGCAGCAATGGCCTATAGGTAATATTTAGTAATAAGTATCTACCTAGTAAAAGTAAGGTTCTTTAGAATGTAAATTACGAAGAAACTAAGCTAAAGTAAAACTAAAGTTCAAAATGATTAGTAGGTAACATTCCATAACTCGATATGGCTGCGAATTCACCCACGAGTAAATGGATTCAGGTATCGGAATCATCCCAAGGGAACCTGTTTTTTGGATAATATTATGACCTAGATATGGTCTTTCTATGTGCTAAGTTACATTCAAATCTGTTCAACTGTTGACACACTAATGCGCCACATCAATAGGTACTGCACAAATGTCGCACAACAAAGTATGAACTTATCGACTGATAATTAAACCGTACCTAGTTGAGGGCTACTTTTCGCTGTTGCACATGTGAACAAACAGTTATTTCTATTGCTATGGTATCGTTCGACGGTAACATAAAACAGAAGGTTCCTATATTACGGTAGGTAAGCCATTACGCAACGGAACTCGTATATTTGTATGCTACTCAGAATTGCAAAACAACATTAAACGATTCTAATAAGCAGATTGTTGCACCCGTGAAATATCGCGGCCAAACCAAACAGTAGGAAAATTTTATGAGATTAGGCATTATTCAGACCGTGAAGCAAATAAAATTTACATTATAATAGTGGATAATAAACTTTCACTGCGCAATCTTTATCTGTAATTTACGTAACATCATTTGCATCACTTCGTCCTTCATTGAAATTTTACATTAATTGAGTTAAAATTAATCCCATTCGTTCTTTATGTTCATAGTAAGTACGGACCTATGTAGAACTGTAACTATGTCATTGACGACTCATATGGCGTAAAGGCTTTCGGATCTCCGCGCCGTCCAATTGATTCGATTCCCTGCAAATCCAAAATTTGAATGATGAATTCGTTCTCGGTCTGGGAGTGTGTTCGTCCATAGCACTCAAGACAAGTAATTCTACTATGGAGCTATAAGTGTATAGCATTTTTAATTAACTTTTAATATTATTAAATCGTAACATATCTGAATGTTCCAGTTGTGTGTTGAGTGACTTGGCGAAGCTGCTGATCCTGTTGAACAAGCAACAAGTGCCAGTGGTGCCAGAGGAATGGCCACGATTGGCGAGCTGGGCTGAACGGTGGGTTCCCTCGTTTGTTCTATCTTTAAACATAGTCTGCACCACACACAAAGTTAGACGAAGACGAGATGCGAGGGACTCTGAGAGCCACTTCTTAATACTTCGTCCTACTTCGGGTGACTTTAAACATTTTGTCGACATTTTCGCGAGTCCAGGATGTACTTAGTAGTTGACATTACTTTTTAAATTCTCTTCCGAAGTATAGTAATAATGAGGACCTTTTTCCTTTATTCCTCACTTCAACAAGTAGGCAAGTAATTCGAGGCAAATAGTGTACTGGACGCATTAAGCTTAAGTGTTATAAGTGCCCGACGCACTTCACACTGGTGAGAAAATATTAAATGCCGCAGAAAGGTTTATGAAATAAAAAGCTCAAGTAGCTAAATCTGTACCCACACTTAACTCGCTATAGTGAACCAAATAGTAGATACGTATTTAAAAGGGGTGTCTAGTGAGATTGTAACATTATCTTTGAAAGATAGTAACTCTGCCGTTGTTGATTGTAGATACTTATTTGTACTTATTTTCTTTTTCAGCATTCTCAAACGGTACAGCCGCATAAGCATGGGTCAACAACCGCAGCAGGGTCAGTTAGTGAACTTCCTATCTTCACCACCGAGTCAGGGCTCTGATTCGGAGACTACACAACAATCTTTCTCTACATTCAAACCTCCTTCCTACTCTCCAACGTCGTATGGAAGTCATATCTTAGACAAGGAGTTAGAGAACCAGTGTGAATGGAGCGACGTTGGTAGACCACCCAGCTACTCGCAGATTGAAAGAGAGACGATTGTTCTCGCCGATCCATGGGAAAGAAGACCTATCGTCAGACGAGAGAGCGTGTGGCTAGAAGACGAACTGTTTGAAATGACGAGACGACCTCAAGACGAACTTACCACTGAACTTTAATGTAGATTATAAAGCAACTCCGGACGAGTATATCGACTCACCTTGTTTTTCCGTTTAAAAATTAAGTTAAAAAAAAAAGAAACAATGCACGATAGTTGATTTTTTTTTTCGAAGGCAACCTAAAAGTACGATTTCTCGATTCTCACGACCGAAGCTAGATAAATAGATATTTATATTTAAAACACATTTTCATTCTTGAAATTATATTTATAAGTTAACCTCAATCCAAATTCGATAAGTACAAATTTTATTGCACTGAAATGTTGGAATTCATAAGGTTACTCGCCTTAAATTGTACTTGTCGTATTTTGTTTTTTGTTATTAAATTAAGTTACGTATTATTTCATAAGTAAAAGAATGGGAATAGCGTAAACCATTTATTGTTGCGTCTCTCTTAAATATTTAAAAAAACCAGTGTTCAAAGGGACCTATATTAGCGAATGCCATGTCAGACCCATTCTTTAACTAAGGAGTTAAATCATTAGCAGATAAGAATTAAACTTTACCAGCGAGATGCAATGTAAATTATATACCTAGATATTTTAGTAAAAATCTTATAAACAAACAATTATTATGTGTAATAATATAAGCACTACCATACCGTACCTGTAATGATTTCTTAAGGATACAATGTAATTATAATATAGCTATTATAAATAGATTTTCTTATTGACTGCTTTCTCCTATACCTAAATCTCAGACCAAAAAATGTACAGACTGAGTCTTCAGAACAAAAAATTAATTCTTTCTTTTCTCTTTTTAACGATTTGACGTCATATGTCACAGAGCACGAATTGTCGAGAAATGTACTGGAAAACGTTATCATTTGATACAAACATTATGTTTTTTCTACTATGCTCATTTGTTCCGAAGTGTCACTCTATATAATTATTTTTCCGTCTGTGACCTAAATGTGTAACCTATGTTTGTTCTTATTAATACAGTGTTGTATTTACTATAATTATAGTCTTAGGAACAAACATAATTATGCCTCCAATCTCGATTCCACTGTACCTACACCGTCATAAAAATTATTGTAAAAAATAAGATATGCATCAATAGATACATTCATAGTTAATAAAGAGGTTATTTTAACGGATATTTTAAATACATAGATTAAAATAAAATGTATTAATGATTTGTTTCTAGGTTTTAAATGTTCTCAACCAAAGTAGGTAGCAATAAAATAGGGTCTAGTCTGTGCTGAATGAATAAATTTTATATTTCTAAGTTGAACATTTCAGGATAACGTAGAATATTAACTAGATTTTATAATCATAATAATATTTATTACTTTTCATTAAATTTTAGTATAAATACGATGTCGACGCCTTCATTTCTTATTCGTGTTCTAGGTACATAGATAAAACATTTCTAAAATTGTTTTTTGTTTCTCTTTTTTATTATTATAAATGAGCAACTTAATTTTATTAATTTATTTATTGAAAATTAAAATTGATAACTCTAATTACAATTATCAACACAATCATGTTTTTTTTTATATAGATACCTGCCTGGTTAAAATAGTACCTAGTGTAGTAAACTGTCAAATATCAAAAGGGTGGATAAACGTAATTTCATCAATAATGAAAGTTAAATATACTTAATTGAAATGTACATCTATGTGGGTACCTGCTATGAACATAAATTAGCATGTTTACATTTGAAGTTTTTGGTATGGAAATAATTGACCAATGTTGTACCTAAATGGCCGATACCGAATTATAATAAAATTATTTAACAGATAGGTACATCGCAAATAAATGGGGAAATCAAATGTTAAATAATACGTAGGTATGTGATGAAAATGTTCAAACATCGAAGTAATAATGTTAACATAATGTACCTACTACCTAATAAAATGTATTAATTGTAAGTTATCACGGATTTTATAGACATTTGTTAACAATAAAATTGGATAAGCACACTTGACTAGTTTTATTTCTGTAATATAAATGACAAAAAAATTTATATCTACAAAATATCAAAATGAAACAACCTGGAGGCCAGCTCATGCATCAGTTTAGCTAGGTGTAAAAATAATACAAAAAACAAGTCGGTGCGTATTAAATTGTAGCCTTTTAGGAGCACCATTGCAGTTAAAAATTAATAAGTAGGTACTTATAGTATTTCTCTAAGAACCAACAACCCTCTCTGCTCTGGAAACAGACTAAAGTAGTGTATGCTGAATGATCTGGATAAGTTTCGGGATTACTGCAAACTCCACTAAAGGAATTGTGTATTGGCGAGAAACTACTCCGTTTATATAGTAATGTTTAGTCATTTTTAGTCCACGGAGTAATAAGTAGGTAGGTACAGTGCTGTTCAAAAAACACGAAAAAATATTTAATTGACACCAATTTATATATGCGATACAATTTAAAAGTTGAGTGTTTTTTTAAGTTTGAGTGACTAGCATTATTACAAAACGTTCATCTAAGGAATTAATGGAAGCCTTTAATTAAATGTTGAAAAACTTACTAAATACTATTGAAAGTGATTGTACACTGTACAGAGAACTGCATTGTCTATGCTACGTATTTAACATTCCATTGTCAATGACAAAGTGTCAGTCATACTATGATGGTGTGATGTAATGTCAATTCTCTTTTGTCAAAAATATGTCAAACGTCAGTTTAATTTTGTGAAACGAAACGAGTAAAGGCGATTAGACGAAGAAGTCGTCGAAAATAACAAATTTGTTAAACCATATGTGTTATTATTGTTTTGCCAGTAAAAGTATGTCTTTTTACGAAAAAAAATCATGTTACTTTATTCACAAGTGTTGAAAATGTAGTGCTATAATTCTCACTACTGAATTTCGTAAGTAGCGCGACATTGTAATGATAGCGGTATCTCATTTTATTAACAATTAAATATAAAAATCGATTTTCCTATCACCATATAGGATACGTAAATGTTTTGTAAGAAAAAGTGTCTGAAACGTTTTCTTTCATAACATCTTTGTTTGTTGACAGAGTAAGAGATGAAACACTCTTTGTTCGGTAATCTATTTTGGCAATAATCTTGTGATTGTTATGTTACAGCTTAATTGAAGAATTTATGACTGCAGCAAAATCTGCATGAGCTCTGTACAGACGACTGCATTTAAGTCATTGTGACAAGATTCTGTTAAAACTTTACAAGAGTTTATTTTTTATAAGAATTAAATAACTTCTTTATCATGAAACAATTGGCAGCTTGGTAAGTTTTCTTTTAAATACTTTTATCAATAATATCAGAAATACAATATTGTTTAAAATAGCATAAATGCTAGTATCATGCCTTAAGACCACAACCAATAATAACTTATTTTATAGTTTGAACCTAAAGGACTGATAAAATGATAATTCTTAAAAAAATATTTTGGGGGGGTTTGTTAAAACCATATTAAAAAATTAAACAATGTCACTTCCACAATGTATACAAATCCAATGATACTTTACATGTAGAAAACAGCCTAGTTTTTTACTCTCAATAAACATTGCCCTCCTTATAGTGTAGTCAGGTAATAATCAAATTGGCCCCCTGATAGTAATGTGGGTAAATTCATTATATCATATTCAAACTTATTTACTTATCAAAATATCCATTATGTTATTTAATTATAGATAACCATTAATATAATATGAAATTTAAATGTTAATTAAATTTACCTTAAGCTATAATAAATTGCTTTTGTGCACTTATTTATGTAGTTAGTATAAATTAATTAATATGTAATTGGATAGGCAATAATATGTGAGCACAAAGCATTTTAATATTAAGATAACCAGCAACATTATTTATTTGACTTGGTTATTTACTGGTCACTATACTAGAATGTATTACATTCTTAATTAATACTAGTAGTAAAACCTATAACTTTCAGACTATTATTGATTACTCTAAATATAGTTAATGGTAAATAACCCACATAGGCTATTATTGTCATTTTGTTATAAATAGAGTTAGTAACTATTGTTAAAAAATTGCTACATTTCACAATATTTATAAAGCACACATCTTTACAAAGAAGCTATACTACAATGCAGCAATCCTATAATATTAAATTTGTTTTAGTATGATGATTATATCATGATGATATACATTGTATGACATACTCTATTCACAGAAGAAATTGTTGTATTGATTATGATCACTATGTATAGTACCTATTATGTTATATCTGACATGTGTTAACATTATCTACATACATCCATGTATTTTAATTCATTTATAGTAGTGTAGTAAAAAGATAAACTAACAAAGGCATGTTTGTGAATTATACTAATGTCTTACATGATAATATTACATAAATAGACTTTTGATGTAGGTATTGTAGGGACTACTTTACAGAGAATTTATTTTTAAATAGCAAAAAAAACCGTATTTTTTTTCTCTCTGGTCTAAATAAAGTATTTGTTTGTTTTTATATGGCCACTGTTTTAGTGAAAATAGTTTTACTGGTAAAAACTTTAAAACTTAAATTGATTTCCACCATCACTTTTACTAAGGAACGAAAATGTTTTAAACTTACATTTTATTTGATATTGGATCAAACAACCCAATATCTTGTCATGTCTGAGACTAAAAGATTTTTCTGGAGTTCATTATAGTAAAGAATTGCATATCTAAAATTAGTATATTATATCACTTAACATTACCATTTCAAATAGCTAGGAATGTCTTTGCTATGATAATTACATTGTCTCTGTCTCATTAAAGGTATCAAAAGAAAATCAGTTCGTATGACAAAGAAGAATGGGAAACAATGGTGGAACAGTTGTTAATGAGAGGCACTTACCGACGGCGTATTGTCGACTTCACCTCACACCCACGCTCTTATCTTATAGATGTGGACTTGGTCAGAGGTATTCTATTTAAATCAATATTCCATTGTGAACTAGTCATAGGAATAGTCAAACTTAGTATAGAGTTAGTATGCATGATATTTGTATGAATTGATTTTATTAGTTATAGCATAGGTACTCATGTTTATGCCTTGTTGTATGTTTGTTTCGCTAGGCAAAATGGAAAAGTCAATTTACGATATTAATACATTTTCAAAAGTCTATTGTAAAAGGAGTGAAGTCAAGTGAAGTGAAGTTAGCCAGGATGATATATTCTCCTACATTGCATTCAAGATTAACCTATTTTTGTATGACAGCAGATTATAGGCAAGGAAAGATCCTTGTACCTTATTTTTATCAAATATTTTGCAATTTGTTTTTGTCAGGGTCGTCATTCCCCAAAGCGAAGCCTACACTGGGTATGCGCCGCGTGGTATGGTACGCACTAGTCCGATTATTGTTCCTACCGCTCCTATATCAGTGGTGGGCGCAACAGACGTCAGTTGCTTGCGCTAGGTTCCTACTCGCACTGTGGATATTACAACTCCTGAACATGGTACTACATTTCGTAGCCCCGCAGTCGGTTGATTTAGATGTGAGTTAATTTGTTGGCTAACATAGTTATAGGTTCCCTTTTCGCTTCTGTAAACATTTTTTTGTACATAAAATTATTTTTGTTTTTTTAATAAATTAGATATGTTATAATAATAGTTTGAATACTATCAAATAATTTCTATACTAACTTGTATCTGTTATGCTGCAGGACCGAATCCTTTTCACGGGATAAAAAATCGATATTGACATTATGAGAAAATAATTTAAGAGTACAAGAGGTATCATACAAAATTGACAATTATTATCATTTGCAGTCACATTGCTGGGTAGTCCCGTTGTTCCTAATGTTAGTACTAAGCATAGTACACTCGCAGATTGTGAGCACCACTGAGATGGAACTAGCGAGAGTAAGACCTCGCTCCACCTACCGCCGAAAACTACCGCGATATTTCAGGTATACTACATATAAATTGTACTCTATAATTGTAGGTACATCACAAACAAAAAGAAATATTAGACCATTAATTTAATTTTGGTGTAGTATCTGTTGGGTGTTCCATTAATAAATAAATAAAGCAGTGCACTGAATAAAAATGTTTGGCAACCTTTAAGAAGATTTGTACGGTCTGTGATTCTATGAACCAATGACGTCCCTAAACGCACCAATATTGCCCACGTATCCATCTCTGTGGCTATACGCTAATTTGTAATTTATTAGTAATCAATTAAAGTAGAATTTTGTAATCGCGTGCATCAACTTTATGACAGATACTCATTTCAAGTTGCGTCGGTACGGGGTCGTCTATAAATTCACCAACCGTCGCCGACCCATTTAGGACTAGTAGAATAAAAACTGAAGTATGTAATGGGCTATCATACACTTTACTAAGACACTTCTATAAGAATAGTTGATTTTTTAGAAGATCGCGATCCGACTGTGATGGCGGCAGTGGTGGAGCGTCAGCCGAAAGTGGCGCCACCTCTAGTCAGAGCAAAACTCCCTTATCCAAACCCACCAAATTCAGACGACGTCAATCTCGCTCCGATTTAAGTGACAATGGACTCAGGTAAACTGATATTATGTATCTCTTTTAATACACCCAGTACATTTTCTACAAGATATTTTTTCTTTTCAGAACTGTTTATATAGAAGAGTTAATCTCCTACCTCTCTCTTAAAGAAAATTGGCCTTTCATACTTAATTTCAATTCATTTCCGCTGGGACATCCTTTACTAAATGGAATTTATACGATTTTACAGAAAACGTAAAAAAGAGTCACCAAAAGAAAATTTCGTGTCTAAATTAGAATCTCCCGTCAAGGATAAGCCTTTATTGAAAAGTAAGGCGAAAGATTCTGACGATGAAGATTATATGGCGTGGAAAAAGCCCGATGCGACTGCGCCTATAGTGACGTTCACTCCGCCTCCTGAAGACGCTATCGCCGGACCATCTTTCCGATATAAACCGAACATATTAACCAAGAAATATTTAGAAAGTATTAACGTACGACAAAATCTGCAAAGCAATATCGCTAGGGCGATGTTTGCTGACGGTGACGATGGCTTTGAAAGCCTGAACGGATACATATCTAACGCTAGCGACGGAGACACGCGCATGAAAGATACAGATCCACCGATCTGTACCGATCCTAATGACAAAAATAATGTAGTTGATAAGACGTCCAAAAAAGACTTGAATATAGACATAAATATTGCAACAAAATGCAATGATAATGACGATAGTAAAATAGATAAGGAAGTAGAGGATACGTTGAAAGCGGGAGAAAAATTAGTTGATGACAAATCGGTGGATTCCGACAGTGCTATACCGACAGGAGATACTAGCAGTGCAAAAAGAGTTGGAGTTAGATTTCGAAACTCCTGGGCAGCTAAAAACATCCACCAAGATTCTAGCGACGAAGAATTTAGTACAGTCAAGGAAAAACCAAAGGTAGGTTCACATCCAACCAATTCTAATGATGTAAATGTCTATTTGCAATATAGCTTTGCACAGATTAATATGTTACATGACCATATTAACTTTTGTATGACTTGTAATTAAGGTTAAGGACGCAAGGAATTCCCAACACGCAAGACCAGGTAGCTGTTTGCTCGCACGGTAACCCAGCATGATTTGTCAAGTGTTTGTATTGAAACCATTAAAATTGTGACTGTACTGTATACAGGGATAAAAATATATTATTGTATTTCATGTGACTAACATTGTTCTGTTGCACATTTGCTTTTCCAACTAACATTTTAAATTAAAAATATACAATATGATTTTTTATACATTGGTTTTGTTATATGATTGCGACATTGGTAATTTTTTTGATAATTAAGATAATTAAAAAAAAAATTGTCGGCTCGAAGGACCAACATTTAATCAATTTATACGTCAAAATTTACACAAACACTATCAAAAAGTTGGTAACAAGTCATATGATATATAAGTCGATAAAAACCTGATTCTGATTGAATAAATTTGTTCAGAAACTAGGTAATTACCAGTCTTCGTCATCCGATGGGGAGTGTTCTGCTTCCGCGCCATCCATAGCTCTGCCATCGCACCATACCATGTCAGACTGGGTTGGGCAAATCACTAACAGTAAGCATACTTTTTATAACCATTTGGGTGTTTGACTGCGTATTTTGTAATATTTTCTCATTTTAGTTGTATTTTTAAATTTAATTTGAGTACCATTTTTAAGATATTTATTAACATTTGACTAACTGTAAAAAATATATAATAAAGCAATATTATTTATCTGTAACGGTTATTTGGAAATTAATGCTTTATTTTGTCATTAACTTGCTTTCTATCAATAAAATTAATGAATGAATGAATTCATTAATGAATGGGACTTCAAGGGGTAACCCATTTATTCTTACGTCCCTCTTGAACACTTAAACTAAATCATAGTTCACAAGAGACGCATATAGTAGAAATTCTCATTTATTTATACATATAATGCAAAAGTAACTTTTTTTCTTATAACAAGTCAAACACCCAACATCACTTGCTCGTTCATTATTTGTTCAGCATAACGCCATGCACAGATTATTTATTAAATAGATGCAGTGAAAAAAAGCTGAAGTATTGTATGGTACATAGGTGAGGAGAGTAGCTACGGCTCACAGTCTGAAGGGGGACATTCTGATGCATTCCATTACGCTGCGGACAGTTCTTGGGACCCCTTTGCCTTGTTAGACCCTACGAGTGACACTGGTAAATATAAATCTGTATTTTTATATATACATTTTTTATTACATCGCCATATTATAGTAATTGGTCATAGCCGCTAATGTAAATAAATTATTGTTAATTATTTAAATATTTAACTTTTAAGAAACAATTGTAATTGATATAAATGGTGGAAACATGTATATTACGTGAAGAGACGTAGTAGTCACAGACTGCCGTTCAGAGTCCTAGGTTTGATTTCCAATGAAGCATAAAGAGTTTTGACTTTGAGTGTCTGATTTTATCTTTGTGTGTACATCGCATTCACAAGACCGGGGGAATCTATAGTTATAATTCGGTTTTGTTTTCACTATTCACCATTGATATATCACAGCCGAGTCTTACTCGTATTCGTTAGACTGGCTTGCTGTGTTACATGTGCCATAATATGTTGCAATATATAGAGGTCCGGAGTTCGATTATATGTACGACGTCATATTAATTATATCTTAATATATAAAAACACAGCTTACGTGTGTTTGTTACTGAACTCTACTTAAACTATTAAGAGATAATATAAGACAGAACTAGGTCTGCCTAGTCTTTTAATAATAAATAAATAAGCAAATCCTTGATTTAATTATAATTGAAAGGGTATAGTTATGGTTGTGTTGTGAAGTAAAGTGCACGATGTGGGAGCGCGGGTCGACGCTGCGCGCGGAGTTGTCTGCCGTCGACATCAGTTGGTGTGTGGTTGCGCGCGCCGAGAGGGCAATGGCCGCGCACGGTTGTCTATGGGCCGCTGTTGCCATGGCGGCCATCGTCGCGCTGCTCCCGCCTGCTACTAGACTCTTACAGGTATACATTACTTATTATTACCTTTGTTAGGTCCGGGGGACACTAGTTCCCCCGAGTTTACGCCCGGGTAAAAAGGTTGTCCTTGAGACCCGTAAACCCCTCGCCACCGCCTTAGCAGTATGCGGCAGGCGATGGAAGATCCTGTGTCTGTCTGTTGACATTACTTATACATCATCATCACCCATAACTGTCCCACTTTTGGGCTCGGGTCTCCTCTCACAGTGTGAGGGGTACATTACTTATACACTTCGGCTGAATTATGATGCGTACTTAATATCTCTTATGGTTCAGTTAGGTCATGTGTTTAGACCGCCATCTTTTTCCAGCTATTAGATAAGTTAAGGCAATTGCATTAGTAAGTTAAAACTGATTTCTGATCTGCGCATACCCGACTTAAAAAATCTTAATGAAGATCAAAAGGCACAAGTTATATCTAAGCATTTTTTAATATGAATTAGGCTGTTATAAAAATGTAAGATGCAACGACTCAACTAAGTAAAATTTGTCAGGTATCAATAGAACAAGACACGAGGAGTGAGGAAGAATTACAAGGGATCTCTCTGATCCCCTATTTGATATCACTAGTCGCCAACTATGGCGACGGATCAGTGCTGGGTATCCTTAGCGGTGCTTTTGGAGACAATTTTTGGTATGATCGTCTATTTATATATTATCTTATTATTGAACTACATAACTTGATTCTAGCTTTCCACGGCACAGGGAGATTTAACTCCTAAGTTTTTTATGTAATCGGAGGATTTAAAAACAATCATTTTTTACCTGATTGCGCAACGAATGTAATATTTTCCTACTGTATGTATGTGTCTACTCGTATTTCATTAACACGCAGTACAGTCTAACGGCTTAATGGATTTTAACCTGCAAGAGTAATTGAATTATCCATTGTGAGAGTAACATAGACCACAATTTTTTTTATTATATCTCCAATTGTGAGCAGTCGGGTTTTTATGTTTTACTAATGATTTAATGTTATGTATGTATGTTTTCAGGGAGATCACTTCAAGCATCCTAACATGCATACTAAGATTCGCGTTGAGCGGTCTCGTATTCTTCCTACTGGCGGTGGCTGAACGCGCCTTCAAACAACGGTTCTTGTACGCTAAACTGTTTTCTCATCTGACGTCAGCGCGGCGCGCGCGCAAGTCTGAACTACCGCACTTTAGACTGAATACTGTCAGGAATATCAAGACTTGGCTGTCTACCAGGTCGTATTTACGGGTATGTATGTTAAGTAGAATGTTACGCAGATAGTATATTAATGTTTCTGGGCAACTAAGAAATTAAAAAATGTTATTTGACAACTTTTTTTTAATTGATGAAAATAGCAAACGAGATTAATAAGCCATCGTCCCTTGTCGCCTATGGACATCGTGAGAAATTTGGAGTAGGACTATAGAGGATCGGTTAGTTCGTTGTTGTGAATTCGTTATTAAGGGGACTTGAAAATAATCAAATGTTAATGTTGTAGCGTCGCGGGCCGCAGCGGTCGGTGGACGTCATCGTGTCGGCGGCATTCATGCTGACGTTGATGCTGCTAGCCTGTGTCAGCGCTCAGCTACTGAGGGTAAAATATATTAATTTATTGTATTTTTAATGATTGTTGAATTATGTAATTGTGGGCACGGTGAAAAGGAGGGTGGCTAGTAGCAATTTTTTTTTAATTTACATGCTTCGGAGGACACGATAAGTCGTTGGACATGATCATTATAGTTTTAAAGGTATCAAGATGTGAGGAGATATAATATTTTGAATTCCAATCCCCCATTTTAGCAGTCGGATTTTTTATTTTTTCATTAGCGTTCAATCGTCTGGAGCCAATCCTGGTAGCAGTATCACATCATGCTTATTATAAACATATTAGCTCAATCGGACACCGGAAAGTGGGTGAAATTTAGCTTGCAAGATTTCATTACAAACACCGGACAGGTGAAACTAAATAAAAGCTTGTAAAAAGGTTGATGTAATAATAATTTATTTCAACCCAGGAATCAGTGACCCTCGAGAGCGGTTGGTTGCTCGAGGCGTTAGTATGGAGCTGTTGTCTGGGCATCTACCTGCTCCGACTGGTGACAGTGGGCAGCAACGTGAACCGCAAGTACCGCGGCTGTCTGTCCGCCATCCTCACTGAACAGATCAACTTGCACCTCGCCATAGAGCAACGACCGGAGAGCAAGGAACAACTCACTGTCGCCAATAATGTCCTCAAATTGGCCGCGGATCTACTTAAGGTATGTCTATCATCTATACTAATATATACTTATATATAAAGCTGAAGAGTTTGTTTGTTCGATTGTTTGAACGCGCTAATCTCAGGAACTACTGGACCGATTTGAAAAATTCTTTTAGTGTAAGATAGATTTATCGAGGAAACTTATAGGCTATATAACATCACGCTGTGATGAATAGGAGAGGAGCAGCAAAAAATAATATTCCAGAAACGGGAAAATTACGCGGGCGGAGCCGCTGGCGACTTCTAGTACAAAGTAAAGTTGTCAATCGAACGCGTTAAGTCACTGTTTAAATAACCAATCAAATTGTAAAGTGGTATTTTAATGATAACCTTACTTTGGTGACCGATGACACTTGAAACCACTTTTGCTTGGATTAATTTATTGTTTTTACGTTCAAAAATGCCCATAGCCAAACATGTTGCATAGAACACTTTAGTTCCAGGCTAGCTATATTTATATATTTTTTTTATTATTAATTATTTGTAGATTGAATTTATCGTTTACTTGTCTATTCTAAACTGTACTTAAACTAAAATTGGAGAAAAATGTCATCAATTCAATTTTTTAACGTTTCTTTTCTTTGTTTCAGGAACTCGATGCGCCATTCAAACTGTCGGGAATGTTCACAAACCACTACGTATATACGATCACTAAAGTCGTCATATTATCGGCATTATCAGGAGTACTATCAGAGTTGCTAGGATTCAAACTAAAGCTATATAAGATCAAAATCAAATAAATAATCATGTTATTTTACAGAACCAAATGTAAATATTTATTATATCTTTGTCACAAAAGACAATATGAATTTAGTGGTAATTAGAAGTAGATATCGAAAATTTAATGAAGCACTAAAGAAAATTTATAGGGAAAATATTTCAAGTCGTTATTTGACTGAACATGGAACTTTTTAGAAAAATAGGTACATAAATAATTACAAAAGAAGATGCATATTATAAGACATTGAATTATTATAAATAGGTACCTAATAATAAGATAAGATCTCTATAATAATATATCTCATCTTTGACTTAATTATCGTATATTATAAATTTGACTCTTTATCTTATATTTATCTGTATAAGATAAAATGTTGTTATATTATAATCATAAAAACTATGATTCATTCGATCTCTCTTCCTTCATTTTTGTCTAAGAGGGCAATAACACAAAAGGGATCGAACACTATAGAAGCACCTCTATAACCAATTTTCAATCGTCTTATAACGTGCAAACAATAAACCATGAAAAGACATATTAGTATTATATTCCAATTTCCAGGTACACACTATTTTAGCATGGAGGATAGCATAATCGATTTAGACATAATAATGTATTATTAGATATATATTATAAGATCTCAGTTGATCATAATTTTGATATCATACTATAATAAACACCTATCTAAAATCTCATAAATTAGACGATAGATTTGCACAAATAGTTATTACATAAAATTTGATCTCATAATGTTATTTCATTAGACACCAATGTACAAATTCGCGCGACAATCATAGTCTTTTTTGTAATCACAAAGGTAGCCCCATCGAATTTTATTGATAAAAAATATTAGTAATTTTGTATTAGTCTACGTAGAAAATAGCTATGCAATCGGTAGCAAAAGGATGTAAGGTAATTACATAAATTACCAGTCTAAGGTTAGTTTTAAAATAGATGTCTAAATAAGTATGACGTCATTTTCACAATAATTTAGTTTCATTTATTTTACTCTACACGTCCCTGTCAGACTGCAACTAAATTGTTCGCCATATAGTAAAATAAAATAAATAATGTATGTAATAGCCAATCATATTTTATGCTACAGCTGATATGTTACGTCCTTAATAAACGACGGAAAAAAGTGGTCCACGCTTTATAGTAGGAGTCCTTACGATGAATTTTTAACGTCTCGTTCGTACTCTTAAGAGAAACGGCCTTATTGGGTTGTTTTCGTGTTCGCTGAGTGCACATATAACATATCTGCTTCATTTTGTATATCATTGGTAATACTTATATTAGTTAGCTAATGTCATAGGTAAATGTTTTTATAGGTAATTTAAATGTCTTATTTCAAGTTAAAGCACTTAGACACTATAGATTTATTAAGGAGAGGCATTTGTGTTTTCTTAAAGTGTGATAGCTAAACAATCTAGAATCAAGTTATAGCCAACTCTTAAATATTTGTTAAAATATCAATCATTTTATAATTGTTTTGTCAATATTAACTTTAATATTAATTATGTCGATATTGCATTACATATAGTTACGAAATAAAGGAGTTATTTTAATAATAAATAACTACATTGTTATAAATATCATAGATTAATCTGTTTTAATATACAACGAGCTTTATGTACAATTTTATGAAATTTAGACATGGATAATGTATTGTTTCCCATTATATTTTTCTCGGTTTTACTCGTAGCAAAAGAGAATTGTAAATGTTCTTTCAGTTTTACTGTTTCTTATCAGTTTCACTCGTGTTTTTTATTGGCCCATAAA
>LGAG01000968.1:95792-108224 GCA_001278395.1 Lerema accius | reverse complement strand
AACTCGTGTTTTTTATTGGCCCATAAATATTTTGTACCAATCGCATAAAAGTATTCTAATTAGATTGAAGTGTTTGGAGAGCCGATAACAATAAATTAATAATTATTTTATACTGTCCACATAAATAAAGGTCTATTTATTTGTTTTGCTGCGATACAGTTCATCAAAGCAAGACAAAATTACGCATAATAATAATTAATTTCGAGTACCAATCTACGAAGATTTGTTTCATTTTATTTATTAATCGTTTTAAATTTTTCATATTAATTTGACAAAGTAATTAATGTTGCAGTGCTAGGATCTATATTTATGTCCAATTCATAATTTATTTCGGAACTTCCAAATTCATTGCTTCTGGTACTAAATATGTGAGACTTATTTTTAATGTGCCAAAACTGAATTTAATTGACAATCAATTTTGTAGTACCTATTTACAGTATAAGACCTAAGGATGTAAAATCGAGAACAATAAATTGGTACCTTTTCAAATCAAAAATATTGGTGCTTACTCCTTAGTAACAATTATAAACCTTCATGGAATTTTGTTATCATTGCATGGGCTTTCAGACCTTGGCGAGTAATATACATTAAAATGTTATAAAATTAAAAATGTTTTATAATTATGGTAAAAACTAGAATCTATGTTGTAATCAAGTGGTTTTTTTTATAATTTACTCCCTTAAAAGCTTGATCGGCAATAATTATGTAAATAGATGTTTCAAACGACATTTGGGATACTCCACAAAATAAAAAACTATTGCCATACACAAATGTTTTATTTAACAAAAAGGTAATGTTTTACAGTGTGATTTGATTTAAACGAGATGTGACGACAATCACGTACTTCTAAAATTAAAATCAACACAATAAACTAAAAATAAAATTGTCATGATGTTGCTAAATAGACCATCATCTTTTAAACACCATGTTAATGACGAAATAAATTATAAATATTGGATCCCATTTTATTTCATTTTTAAATTATTAGATTTTTGACTAATGGTAATTACTGAAAACGATATGAAGCTATTTAGTGAATTTGAATCTATTAACTTCTATCGGTCGTAAAACCACGCTACTGGGCCTTTAATAATTACAAATTAGTACTAACTAAGTAAATCATTAAAGCAATAGATTCACTCCATTATAATTTATAAAATCATTAAGTAAAACTTAGGCAAAAAATTCGCCCTTTTAGTAACATCATGACTGTAACATTATATTACATTTGCGCATATTTTATTCAATCAATCCATTTCTATTCCATCGTCGTATCTCTTATAATATCTTTACTAATTCGTACAAAGAAAACAACAAAGCTTATTACAACTTAAACGTCTAAACAGAACCAGTCTCAAACCAAGAACTTAATACATCTGGGACTAATTTACAAAACACTACAACACAATGCACCAATGTGATAAGTTCAAACAAAACTATACATGAGGTTGGCCTAATGCCATTCCTTGTATATAAGACTTCTCTCTTCGAGACACTTTTTTAACATAATAAAAATTCTGGCAATTCCTTTTACTTAACTTACGAGTTCTATATACCAAAAAGCATCCTTATTATAAGTCCAATTACTTCGTAAATAATATTAATGTCATTCATATAGTACTTTCAATACAGTACTATACTGTACATGTATTCTGAATGATACGTTTAAAGTAGCATAGACTACTAGCTTCCGTATAAAAACATTTTAAATCTAGGCTTAAATAGCAGTGATGTTATTATTATTTTTGCGTCACATTATGAATGGTTTTTAGAAATCAGTTTTTGTCATTTGGTTGTTTTCGTGTCAATACTTTCCAATAACTATGAAGCTAGACGTTAATAAATAACGAATCCAAATTTGCCTTTATCTTAAAAACAACTCAAACAAGCCTAAACCATTAGTAACGTTGACGCTTTAAAAATAAGTTTAATAATTAGGAACCAAACGTCTGTTACGCGGTCCGATTCAAAATGGCTTGTATTAGCTCAAGTTTCGCACTGACTTTATGGCTCGAGTTTCACACTGACTTTATGGCTCGAGTTTCACACTGACTTTTTTTTGCTCGAGTTTCGCGCTGGCTTTTATTGGCTCGAGTTACGCACAGACTTTATGGCTCGAGATGCGCGCTGGCTTTTATTGGCTAGAGTTCCGCACTGACTTTTTATAGCTCGAGTTTCGCGCTAGCATTTATTGGCTCGAGTTTCGTACTGTCTTCTATTGGCCAGTTTCATGCGTAATGTTCAGTGTGAGGTGCGGCGTCGTCGTCGTCTTCGTCGATGTCAGTCACGACGTCGTTCGCGCGACGCCGACCGGTTGGAGCGACTGCGACGCGACTCCCTGTCGCGATCGCGGCCGCGCGACCGCTCGCGAGACCCCTCGCGCTTGCTCCTACTTCGTGACCGGCTACGTCTATAAATAAATAAATACATTATTTTCAAGGTCACAAATAGCTTATTGCTTTTCAAGAACTTATTACTTTTATAGCAAAACCATGTTATTACTGATACACGACATTTTTATAATGACAATAAAACACGTTGTTATTACTTTACCGACAAAGTTTACAACTTTTCCAGAGGTTACAAATAGATAATGTAAAACATTTAGAAGGTCTGTAATATGGATGTACCTTTAATTCCGCTTAAAATTTACTAACACGAGTAATACAAAAGGTAACAAATTCGTTCACAGGCAATCACTGCCAACTAGGCTAAGTATTCCTAATAAAACATCAGCGCTTACTTCTTTTCACGTTCGCGTTCCCTCTCCCGTTCCCGATCTCGCTCCTTGACTCTGTTTTCCCTCTCTTTGTCTCGCTCGCGCTCTCGTTCACCCTCCTTGGAGCGCGCACGCTCTCTGTCCCGCTCGCGCGGTGTCTCGCGGTGTCTGCGCGCGCGCCGGTCGAGCTCGCGCCCGCCCACGTAGTGTCGTCGACCGCCACGTTCACGCTCGCGCTCCGAAGCCCCGCGCTCTTCACGACGCTTTTCCACAGTTTTCTGGCAATATTATAATTTAAGTTTAATTGAATAGTTTTTCGCATCACACTATTAAATGGCAAAAAATTGTATGTCAAGTGCAAAATCTAGTACGCCTAATAGTTGTAAAAACATAAAATATAGAAGATATACAAAAACAACAAGTTACATTATGGATGTAAATAAAATTGCTTACCTTTAATTCCGCTAACTTTTCACGTATAGTAATAAAGCCTAGATGAAGTTTTCCACCAAAATGATCAGCTAGTCGTCTGTCATTGTCATGGATACCTAAATATGCCGAGCACACTTCACACACTCGTAGTTTTTGCTGTTGATATGAAGATGCAGGCATTGAGTTACGATACTCCTGCTCCGCTACGGCTTTCTTTATACGTAATTCATCAATCTAAAAAGAAAACAACCGTGATTAATTTCTTTGAATCATTCTAATACATGCTTGATGAATTACTGATTATTATGCCGCAAAAACATGACTCACAAGCTATGGCTTTGGTATAAATACTAGTCCACAAACTAATTTATTAATTATAATTGTTTTTAATATACATCCCAAATCCTTGAATGGCTGAGCAAATTTGCTAAAGGCATTTAAATTGTATCCCTTGAGTAAATATATCTTCATTATTATAGTAGAGAAACATCTGTTACTAACTTACCAATACATAAAATGTCTAATGTTAAAAAATTTATTTACCTCTCCCATAAGTTTGACACTTTCTTCTACCATACCCTCTTCACCGAGGGCTTCAGCTCGAGCCAGTTTCTGACCAATCTGTTCCGCCAATTCATGTACTGCGTTAGCTTTCTCCGTCACTTCAGCTGAAAGTTCCTCCTGGGTTTCCGCTAGACGCTGTTTAGCAGCTGTAGTTCTCCGGTCACAGTCAGCTATAAATGCCTCTAAATGTTCTGTAGCCTTGATAATATTAAAATATATTAGTAAGAGTCATTTTTTTAACCATGAGTTTTTAAATATGATAATTTAATTGACATAACTATTAACAAATCAAAAATGGAAATTAGAATCCTTTTCTAAACAATCATACCAAATACAATGTGCATTTTTCCTTCTGAAGCCGTTTCCATTCTTAACTGTCAAAGACATGATAGAGTGGTGATAAAAAAAATTTACTTAGCAAGAGAATTAATTTAACCAATACAAAGAAATATTATTTATTTAGGACCACAGATGTTGAATATATTACAAGAAAATAATGTAATTTTTGAGGACAAATCCAATCTATTCAGTCTTTACAATGGACCAATAAAAAAAAGTAATCTTGTTTTAAGATTTTTTCTAAATTGACTAATTGATTTTCAGTTTATGCAGCCTATCAATTTATAGTAATGAAACTGCCAATATAAGTACATTTTGATGTGACATGTGACTATACTTACATACAGATCGTAGAAATAGTCTTTGGTTTTCGATGCTAATTCATAATCCGCTCGTAGGGCCAGATCATGTATTTTGGGACACTCACCTAAGTCCATTCGCTGCAATTAAAATGACAACAACATTGATAGTAACATTCATATCATTATAACATCTGGTTAATGTTCAATTCTCGAATATATCATGTTGAAGACAACTTGTGATCATAAATTATTAATAATCTTTTAAAGACATAAAATCTCTAAAAGAAAAAGACTAAATTCATTGACATACAAAGTTTTATGTTAAAATATACCATTGCTTTCAGAAAAATCAAATAAAAACAACAAATGTATAATAAATGCTAATGAATAAAAATAAATGGCTCAACCTGTTGAATATAGATATTGAATATGCATCTTTTATGCATAAATTGAAGCATCAAAAAGAAATGTGATTTATCTCAAATATTAGACCCATAAATAAATAAAAATGATAATAGCAACCCCAGTGTAACAAAAATTTAATATAAAATTGTTTTCAAAATACATACAAATTACACCAACACAGCTCACCCTCTCTGGTTCACCAGTCAACATAATTAGAATCCAATATACTTACAAATCTTAGTGGAACCACCCCCATCTGTTTCCTAACTAGGCGACTCAATCCTCTTTAAAGATATAAAACACCTAATTATCCTAAGAAAACTTATGAATGTGCCACAAACACTTGATTGTTATTTCATTCATTTCAAAGACTTTAAGAATTACGATAACAAAATAAACATAATGAAAACAAAATGACAATAGTAGTTACAATCAAAAATGATTATTAATTGATTTGATAAAAAAGCTATCAAGTGTTTGAAACAATTTCTAAATGGTAGATATTTTCCTTTCAAAATAGGGATTGTCATCCTTTAAGTGCAGTTATTTGGGATTCTATATAATATTTGAATGCACAAAGGCAAACAGGTCCCATTTTTATTAATTTACTATGTTAATTTAATGTTGGTTTATATTATTATATCAGTTGTCAAAAATTGAAAGTACCTAGATATAAAAACTTAAAATGATACTTTATTGTAAGAAAGTATATCAGAAGATATTATGCTTTTTAATTGTCAATAATGAAACAAAATATTAATCGAGTTTAATGTTGTGTCTCAAGAAGCATCTCTTAAACTTTATTTTCAATGTTAAATAGTAACCTTATTTATAATTTTTATTTTTCAAAAAATATTTAATAAAATATGTGTAAATAACTGACATTATGACATGCATAAATTCTATATTCCGCAATACGCTAGCCGTGTAAACAGCATGGTACATACCCAATGTCGTAAGAATGAATCTCGATATTGCTCTCACCCTGCTTAAATTTTTCCAATAATTTTTACAAGTACTCACCAAAGCAGCATTAGAAACCGATGGACAATTTAAAGATTTTATTAAGCCCGAGAGTTTCGTTAAATTAAGTCCTGCTTAGCAGTAAGGATACAATCAGCTAACTAGAAATGTTTTTATACATACATCTTGGTACTTACAGAACAGCCTAACTCATACAATCTATCCCTCATCTGTTAAGTATTGTGATGAGCAATAAAGACTAGTGTTGGGCATTTTCTGAAAAGCATATTTCATCACAGTTAATGCCACTCCCACATAGATTTCCAGTGACTACAGTATCATGAAAGAATTGCAAAATATGGCAGTATGAAAACAAATCACATATATTAGGATATTGCAAATGTAGGTCAAAATAAATTGAAAACCTCAATAACATTTCACAACTATCCTGATATACATGAATATTATAGAACTCTCCAATATCCATCCTCTGAGATAATTACAAGCAATACAAAATCCCTGTACCATATAATACCAATTACCCGTTTTGCTTACACGTATTTCAAAACCCAACACATAAGCAGAACGAGTAAAGGTAATTTATGAGCCATTATTTTATGACAAATATAAATCTCAGAAATTAGATTTTAATTAAACCCACCATACAGACCAACGTAGTAAGGAAACTTGATTACTTACGGTAGATGTTAGTATTTCATGCGGACAGCATTGCAGTAAAAATGATTTGCAAACCGCGTCATCGTAAAATTTTATTCCGTGTCTATCGGTTTCACCTAAAAGTAATATTCCATGATTAGGATAGTTTAGTTGAAAAATTTGATTAATTTGTGATACAACTTATTTAAAATTTATTTTATTATTAACCTATAGGAAATTATGAGATAAAACTTTACCATTTCGAGCTGTTCCCATCAATTGATCCAACATAGCTCTCATTTGCTCGTGAGCCGACATTGTGACTTTCTTTAGTGCACCGATTCACTTTCCCAATTTTATTGTATAAATAAATTAAATCAAACAGTAAACATGTTGACCAGTAGCTATGATAAAACTAAGATAGAATCTAAATCGAAAATTAAACAGCGAGTGCCCAGAAGAACAGCCCGAGCCCTCACGATTTAGATTTAAAAACAAAATGGCGATTGCCGATTGACATTGAGTTGAGAAATGCGTGCGTGTGTGCGTACAATTGATTAGTAACGTAGATTAGTTTCATCGTCTATATTATTTTATGCTCTATGATACGTGTACATACAATCTAGTTGCTCCTCTTTGGAATTGTGAGTGGCTGCACGTATTATAACACACATACATAATATATAAATAAGAAAGTTAATAAAGTAAAGTTTATAATATGTCTGTGCTATAACATAACAAATTATTTTAGTAACTTACAAATTAGTTATTATAACAAAGTAGGTACTCTGTGATTCTAAACCAAAATTAACGAGAGATTGAGGACTCCTCGACCGAGTACTCATGAATTTTTCCCTCTCGAAGTTTAGTGTTTACTTTAAATAAACCATAGAGCATAACTTTTTATAACTAGCTGACAACACTAGACGATTGACATTAGCTCAGCTGTTACTTGTCAACTGTCAGCGTCTCATCTCATGTCTTGCTTGCTGCTGGATCAATTCAATCAAAACAAAACGCACGGTGAAAATTAACAAAAAGACCTAATTTAATTAATAAGTTCAATTGGATGTATGAAGAGAATATTGTATTATAATGATAAGACGCTTTGCGGAATATAATTGAGATATTATAAATAAGGAAGGCCTAAAATACCATAAATATTCTTAAGAAATCACTTAAAAATGCACTCCATACGCATACTATTACCAGTATTCTCTGAAAATTTCAAAGAAAGCTTTTTTCGTGGTTATGTTATGGCTTCAGAGTGTGATTTAACTACAATATTTGTAACAAAATACTCTGCAACAAACCTTATAATAGAAACAGAGAGGGACCAAGAGGATGATGTTTTGTATGGATTTATCACAGACTGTCCCTTTCAACAGAAACATAAAAAGTTGCTAAAGAATAAAAGAAACTATTTACTTTTAAATTATAAAACTAACATGGAAATATGCAAATTATTCTTAAATGGAAATGAAATCAATCTCAAAGACTCTAACGTAGTTATGATGTTGTATGATCATGATACAATATTAAATTCAGAAACGTTAGCTGTGTCTGATGATTATATTTTTAAATTACAATCGTTGATCCACAAGGACTGTAGTATCCCAATAAGCAGCGTAGCATACAAACCATATTTTACAAACCCTAGCTGGCTTACCTCGTCCATGTTCTTTCAGCATATTTATAATTATCTTAATATGATCAAATGGCTAGCAAGTGTTTTAAGAAGGAAAGAAAAAGTAAGTTGACTGTCTATGACCCTATAGATATAGGGTAGGATACTCTGAGGCAGGGGTTGGCAACATAATTTTGTACGCATAATGAAGTTAGTGAATAAAAACTTTTTTTAAGTGTATATTCATGTTGTGCATGTCATTTATAAAATAGTTGCAGGCCAAAATAAGATAGGTCTCGGCCGCATGTTGCTGACCGCTGCTACAAGGAATAGTATAAGCTTTCCTGTTGTCAGTAAGACCATGCTAACATTGTTATACAATTAGCTTCTCATAATACTATAGATAAATACTGCTTTTTTACAAACTTTTGTCTTTAGACTTTCTAAAATGTAAAATGCTACTTTTTGAACAGTGGCTTCTGTGCCTAAATATTGCATTATTATAAAAAAATTCTTCATTGGAAAAGATAAACCAAAAAGATGAACAATTACTACTATACAAATCATTTATTTACAGGTTTCAATGAGACATGGCAATTTATTTTTTGCAATATTGGTGGATATTGCTTTAGGTTATCTGATACTGCAGCTGTTGATGATTGATAAGAAGGATTTAGGAAGTCTGCTTCTTGGAATGTTAGAGGTGAATATGTTACTAACATCTATATCTAGACTAATATTATAAAGCTGAAGAGTTTGTTTGTTTGTTTGAATGCGCTAATCTCAGGAACTACTGGACCGAATTGAAAAATTCTTTTAGTGTTGAATAGACCATGTATCGAGGAAACTTTTAGGCTATATAACATCACGCTATGATGAATAGGAGAGGAGCAGCAAAATAAAATATTCCAGAAACGTGAAAATTACGCGGGAGGAGCCGCCGGCGACTTCTAGTTTAATAATAAACCTAATTCTCGAAATTCGATAATAATAATATACCTACATGATTATTTTGAACTTATTAAACTATTTATATTTCAGAAATTAGTTAATTTGATGTACTCACTACTGAAATGGTTGATGGGAGCTCCAGCCGGCTTGAAACTGAACAATGCATTTAATAAAATGTTAGGAAAATACTTTTCTTATCATGTTGAGCTATGGTGGCTGTTTTTAGGTAAACTGAAAAATATTTTCACTTATTTATAAATATAGACCCCTATTGAAACAGATTAGGTCACGATAGCTAACAATATTACTTACATCTTGTAAAACAGATGGTAATTTTTTCTTGAATATAATACCTATACACCTATAGTAAAAGTGATGCATCTGAACTTTAAAATACAATGTAATTGTATGATTATTTCAGATGTAACCAGTGAAAAACTATATGTTATACTTCACATTTATCATTACCTAGGCTACCTGGGATTGACATTCCAAGCTGCAATGATATCAGACATGATATGCCTTGCAACTTTCCACTCATATTGCATATATGTTTATGCTGCAAGGTAAGGTTGTTGTTACAGAATTGACATGTCTATAGTAAAAAAAAAATTATACTTTATTTTGAAACATGAAATATTAGGACACCCCTACAAACAATAGTAAATCTGTTTCCTAATTTGTTTAAAACATTTGTGTTTAAACTTAAGAACTGTACATGTCCTTTCAATTTATCTCATAATTTAATTTAACTTTTTTTCAGATTGTTTAATATCCAAATGTCAGGTCTTACAGCATTATTAAGACTATTTGTAGGAAGAAAGTATAACCCTCTGAGAGGTGGTATAGACTCCTGTGAATATACAAACCAAGAATTATTTGTAGGGACAGTTGCATTCACAATACTACTTTTGCTATTACCAACAACACTGATGTATTACATAGTATTTACAATGGTATGTGATTTAAATTTAATATCTATTTTTATTTACCTATTGCTTATTTTATCTATTCCACCTTATATATTATAAAGTCAATGTAATTGCTGTTTGTGTACATAATATTATTGTAAATTTTATATTTCAGTTTCGAATGTTATCACTATTGGTTCAATACACATTGGCCAAGTTGATATATCTCGTTCATACTTTACCATTATATGTCATAGTGCTATGGTTAACGCGCTCTTCAAAAGTAGCTGGTAAGTACTATATTTATTATGTCTAAATCCATGTATATTTTTTTACTAGTATTTTATAGAACTACATAATTGAAATGTTTTGTTTTTATTCTAACTTTCTTTCTAGGTAACGTTCGCGTGGAAGTAATAAGCAGTAAAGAAGCGTCGCCTTTAATATTAAGAATAAAATTATTTAACAAGTCTCTTCCAGATTTGATGAACTTTTCAAAGCCACCGATTGAAGTATCAAAACAGGTTGAATGGACTAGTGTGCTTTCTAATGTGTTCACAGGGAAACAGCTAATATAATAATAAAAGTCGATTTCTCTGCATTGAATTATTTTATTATCGTTCGATACTGAATAGCGCACAAAAATAAAAATTGTCCGGTCACTATACCTGAGAATGTATAAATGCTTAGTTACTTAAACTATTCGCAGACTGGGCAATAATGTATAATTATATAAGATTTTTGAAGGCCAACTTGTACCCACTCAAACAATTTTCGACATACAATGATACTACAGTAATAATAATTAAGTTTTTGAATAAACTGTGCCTTGACTTCATTAATTGTCGAATTTAGGTCACAGAAAATTAATATATTAAATTAAGAATAAAAAACTATCCTATTCAAAATATTATAATACAAAACTTACTTACATCATGCCACAAACCTAGACAATCAGTTTAACTGAGATTTAAGTTTTCTCTCAAACATTATTGAGTGTAATATTTTCTTAAACTTTTTAGTGAATGTGGCATAATGTAAATTCGTTAGTATTCCTACCAGACTGGACGTTACAAAAATATTACTCTACACACATCAAATAGCCTAAACTACAGTTCATTAGCAAATTTCTTATATTAAATTGGAAATATATTAGGGCAAGATATACAAAGGTACACATTAAAATTACATTTTAGCATTATTCAGACGAAAATTTCATACACGTCAATCAGACAAGGCCAAAATATAGCATTTTTGCTATTGTATGCTTATTAATAACTTTTATCACTCTTTTTAAACACTAGTGCAATAAGTGGTCAAAAATATTCACAACTTGCCACATTATTCATAGAGTGCAATAAATTGTTTATATTGAGCAAGAACACAACACAAAATTGTTAAAGTTTCAACAAAAGTTATAATAAACCTTTCGTATTTCAACATTAAAATTTTGTTAGTTACAATACTTCGCGCATGCAACATATCGTTAGGATAGAAATTGTAATTTAGTAAAAAATTACGTGCATCAAATAAGTCGGTATAATATTAAAGTAGGGATCCTGAATAATCTGTGATTTTGCTAGAATTATTAAACAAATATATTAATCTAGCCAAGATTAATAGTATGCAGATGCATTACTTTTCGATATTGCAAGTATAGTTTTATGTAGCTTTTTTATATATGGTTTTAAATCACGGAATTTAATAATCTGGAGTAATTTAACAATATGTTCTGGTTTAAATATTGTCCAGTTTTTGCAGAATTTGAGATTATACATATGTTAGTTATGTAAACTCTTACTATCCAATTCTATAACTTTGTAATTATCAATGTCAATACCATTAAATGACATTTTATAAGATATGCATTTGCTAAAAACTAACTTGATTATAACTTCATTAAAATAATTATTTTAATTTTAATGATATATCACAACATCAAACATGAATGATATTAAAGATTGACTGTTTTATTACAAAATACCAAAATGCACTAAAATTATTATTAATATATTTTATTCCATGAGAATTCGAATATATTACAATGCTGCCTTAGAGAGAGTATTTATAATTTCATAATGATGATTGCTAATAATGAACATGCAGTTGAAAGCCTGTGAAATTCTAATTAATACAAACGAAATTAAATGATAAAAAACATGATGTCTACCATAAAAATAAGGTTTAAATATAAAATGAAAAATATTTAAGCAACAAATTATAAAAAAATGTATTTAACTATTAAATATTTATTATTATTCAAAATTGATAAAATTTAGTATTGTTAACAAAGTTATACAATATATGTTTGGTTTTATTTACATAAAGATAATTTCCAAAATATTATGTCCATCGTGTAATAAGTAGATTATATAGTCCTTGTAGTACAATCACGGGATATATTTACATCGAAAATTGTTTGCTCAATTTATTGTTTAATATATATTCAGCAACATGGTTTCAGATCTTAGGCAATGGAGAATGTTAACGATTTTTATATATTAGCTCTCCATATTCTCTGTCAAAAATAAAAAATAATGGTGAAAAAATTATTTTGATACG
>LGAG01000968.1:84648-95588 GCA_001278395.1 Lerema accius | reverse complement strand
CATTGTATGTTTCCGGTGGGTATGCCAAAATATGGATTTTTCGTATGAATTATCTTAACTATTATTTTCTTATCATCACAGATATTACTAAATTAGGAAAGTGTGATTTCGATCACAGTATATACTTCGGATAGTGTTACGGTCACTAAACTATGTAACACGAAGCAATACTCGACAATCCATATTATATAGTATTACATACTAGAAGCTGGCTCTGGGATCGCGGCCCACTGACAGTCAGTGGTCCTAATTCTTGAGTACACACCTGTAGTCCTTATTCACGTCTGTTGTTGGATTGGGTGAATGTTCTTTAGGTCTAACTGTACCACGACACGATGATAACTTTGATTCCAAAGCCTATAATGAAGAAAATTACACAACATGAATGATGTTAATATTAGTAGGTGATAGATTGGTAGAATGTGCAGTTACAACCGTCACCAGACGTTATTGATCAAATAACACTAAGGAAGCATGTCACAAGCTGCGTCCATACACCTATATAATATGTTATATATATATACATTATGTGATGATAATGACAATGATACTTTGTACTTCATAACATGTACGAAATTGACTTACATGATACGTTTATTAGCATCGAACTAAGTACATACTATGTTAGATAAAACTAGACACGACATAAGTAATAATAAATTTAACTTCAAATAATACTATTTAAAAATGTACTTCTAAATATTTACATTTTTTTTACTTTAGCATTCATAAAAATATGGGTAAGTCATTAAAGCTACATACAACATACAAACCTAGTTAAAACAAAAAAAAACATAGTATATATATCATATAAATGCCAAATACTACAAGTACTTGATGTTCAAATAAACCACTTTTCTTTAAGATCATAATGTACAATGTTGGTTTTAATTTCAACTCTTAAATATGTGCCCAGCTTTAAAAATGTAATCATACAATTCTATATTGTACAAGGAATGATTATCTAAGTAAGATAATAATAATAATCAAAACTGCTGTTTTAGCATCTGTTTTGCTTTCCCTTCATTCTGTCCTTTCCTAATTGAGGCAAAATTTAGGAAGTTTTCCAGTCCCTCCCGTGAGCGCACTGCGAAAGATCGCCTCATTTTTCCGTGGTCGCTGCTTAGAGATCTTTCAAAGGTATGTTCCGAACGTCTGCTCTTGGGAGAGCTAGACTTTTGTGATAAATTGCTAGAATACTCCGACGCAGAATATTTTCGCGTCAACAGCGGTGGTTTCCGAAATTCAGTACAATTATCAGCAACGTCTGTCACCTCCCTTTCTGCCTCCTTAGGTATATTTTCTGGGGGTACGACTTGTTGCAGTGGCGCGGCAGGCACTTCACACGAACATTTGATTCTACCACACTCACGGCAAAGAAATCTTTCAAGCTGTAAGCAATAAATTTCATGCATACTACACAACGGCCATGCAACACAAACTTCTACGGCGATCGACTAAATAATGCTAACTACAGCTAAAACTATATAAATAAATAATACATTATGTTTGAATACAGTATATTTTAATACACTATTGTAGCAGAGCAAAAGTAACAACTACAATATAGGAACCTGACACATGTTTGAATTAAATAACAAGGTATGTCATATAATTATACATACATATATAAAATAAATAATATATATTTAAGGAATTCAATAATACTGGGATTGAAGTGTATATTATTATGTCGCCAAAAGGAATAAAATTACATTAGTTTGATTAATTGCCTACATTACATTAAGATTAAAATTACATAGATACAAAATAAATGTTATGCATATTGTAAATCTTATAATTTGTTTTAACCTTCAATGTTATTGATAATTCATATTTATTTACAGCATTGTTATTTTAGCAAGTTTATATCAAATTATCACCATAGACATAGAACATAATTTAATAAGCAATAATACTTGGACCTTCAAGCCTACATAAGGTTAAATTAGGAACATACAAACTTTAGTATTTCCTCTATATTTTGCAAATCAGGAGCAACCCAGGACACTTTAGTGTATTAATTAAATATTATTGTATAGAGTAACATCATACAATACATACAGTAGACTACATACTTAGATAAAAGTATATCCCATTATTAAAAAAAAATTCTTAACAACATATTTCTGTATAATGTAATGACTATTGTTTGTAAAAAGATAGCATCTGCGTTTATTCACATAGTTGTCACTAATACACTCACACATCATATCTACATATTTATGAAATTTATATTTGGCTTTTCAACATAATAATAACATTAGTAAAAGAAAAAACTGTCTTCTGATTTCGTATTTATAGAATGCAAATGATGGTTATTTAAAATTATCTATATAATTTTTTACCTACATAAAAATTGTAGTTCAGATTATCCATACAAACTAATTTTAAGGAAAAAATGTGAAAAACCTAACAGAATTTCCATGTAGCCCTATATAATGTGTGGTGCCTTACTTTTGATGACTCTTGTTGGAAGGACATAGTGCTTAAATGATGTAATTAAATATTAATAATAATAAAATATTTTCAATACATAAAATCAACTTTCTAACGTCTAAGGTAAAAGTACTAACTTACCTTCTATAGTAATAAGTTATTTAATAAAATTGTTCATTTAGTATATTGAAAGTAGGTATAATATCGTATTTCTGCAATGGCATTCATTTTTAGGTACCTACTCTAGGGATTCTCATGACAATTAAAACACTACACTAATAGTTGACACTGTCTTATGCAATGCAATACAAAGTAGAAAAGAAAGAATAAAACAAATTACCTGAGTCTTTGCGGCCTCCTTGACAACTACCTTTAGAAATTTAAAAGCATTTTGTAGGTCTTATATATTTCGAAATTTCATTTCAATGTTTTAGTTAATATATGAGTTTTGAAATGAATATATTTTGATATTATTTTAATGTGTTGGCACCTTTAATTTTGTAACTAAACAGCCATAGAGATAAAAGTAAATATTAAATTTCTTGGAAACGTTCATATTAAAAGTGTCAACTTTTGGCATAGTGTTTGATATTAGTGCTTTTACCTTAGTTAAAATTTGCAATTGATTGATATAATGTGCAGTGTGTTGTAGTTATCCCTTGCAATGAAATATATTGGCTGTGCATTGCATATGTATGATATTATACACCAAAGTTGTCTTATACAGCATAATATTAGCAATTCAATATAAACATTAAAATTTGCTACAAATATTATTAATAATCCAGGCACTCTAGCATATAACACCCAAATATAAATACTATTGTCATCATGAGAACTAACACTAATCTAATTTGTAATCTAGTGATATTATCAAAATGACTCACCCCTACTTTCCGAAGCAGGTCACCAACTATATTTATAGCTGATACTCGGGAAGATGGCGTCATAGCATTGCCATTTATTTCACCTGGTAATAAACATTAAATTAATTTTACTGTAGACAGCTATATGAAAGTCCAACTTAATGTCCAACCAATTCTCATAAGTCCACAAGAACTTAACAGTGTGTCAAACAAATGGTCATACATAGTACGTACAAACACTCAAAAACAACAATTGTGTTTGCACAGTTTGGTATAGATCAAACTACATGTTTGAATTCCATACTTGAAGATTATTATGATAAGAGCATCACAACTTACGTTTCTGTGGAGATGTAATAGAAGTTTGTGTTTCTATTTCAACCTGAGTGCGTGTGCCATTTGAAATGTGTCCATTGCATTGCGGACTCTCGCTTGGACTTATGTCTTCTTTCTTTGATGCTGGAATCCGTTCTACAACCTTCAACTCCTGTTTGAGATCTGTAGGAGACAGGTATTTATTGAATTGATTAAGTGTTACTAAAACTTTGTGGCTTTGGGATGGTGGAATAGTTCATCTATGACAGGCATAAAAAAACAAAAGGGAATAAAACAAACTATATAAAAAGGAGACAACTGATTTAACATTACATACATAACACTTTTTAGCATTTTAAATACCTAAACAGAACAAGTGAACCTTAAGTTTAATTTGGTTTTTAATGTTTGGCCTTAAATTAGTAATAACAATATCAAATAAATAATGCCAAATGATATGAAAATAATAAAAAATACTTTAGTATTGTTATTCATACCCCTTGCTTCATCATTTGCTCTCTGTAATTTGACCCTCAGATTTTCAATCTCATCCACTTCACTCTCTAGAACAGCATTTCTTTCATAGGCTTGATTTAGTAGAGTTTCTATACATGATACTGACTCTGATATAACTCTGTAAATAAAAAGATTAAGACATGTTTTATATATAAAAGATATCATGTGTAAATATCCAAATGAAGTTGCACATAGGTTTGTTGCTAACCAGATAGAATTAATGTTTTTTCAGTCTTTTTTTTTGCTTTTTGTAGAATAGATCAGGCACTCTCACAGGGCAGAATAGGTCATTTTGTTTTGTTTATGATGTATTGATTTTATTCTAATGATCTTTAAACATTCCTTTATACTGACAAGAAGGACAATCATTGAAGAAAAGCAAATGCTGAGCTCCAATAATAAAACAGAGCCATTGTTATGAGATTATAAAAATAATGGTGACTATGACTTTGACAGATTTTTTAAATTATTGAATTTAAATACATCAAACCCTGCATTGTAATAAATACCTTTGTCCTCTCTCTAAATCATCATTCTTCTGCTCTATTTCACGTATATACACAGCTTGTTTCTCTTTTTCTATTTTTAAAGCCTGCAGCTCATTCTCTAGGGCATTTGTTTCATGTTGACTTCGTTCTAGTTTAGTCTGTGAAATAAAGAAAAATGTGTATAAACTTTTACTTTTATTTCAAAATTTTGTCTCCCCATCTATTAATAATCCAAACTACAAATCAGAATCTTTTAGGATATTTTTACTTCAGTGTATAATATAAAATACATTAAAATAAAGCATAGAAACGAAAGGAAAAATACACTTATAGATTACAGTTACAGATAAGAAAGTCTCTTTTTATTAGAAGCCATCATAATTATATTGAATTATCAATCTATCTTGTTTTAACTAAAGTCCAGTTTATAAGTTTCTGTAATTACTCCATACTTAAAAATGACCTTGTTTGTAATGGTTTCCAACACCAAATGAAAGTATAGTGTACCAGGTACACTGGACCTATATTTCTATCAGTGCTTTAATTCTGCACTCTACTGTGCACATAACAATTCAATGTTCTAGTATGAGTCAAAAGGTTAAGACACTAAACAGTGATTCAGACCTACATGAGAACAGCCTTAATGAAAATTAGAAAGGAAAGTTATTCACCCTGAGAAGATCAATCTCATTTTTCAACCGCTGATTCTGATGAACCAAATCTGTGTTCTGTTTCTCAACCTGTAACAGTGAAGCTTCCAATTCCTTTTCAAGTTGTGCGGAGTTCTCAGTGTACTCGTCCAATTCCTGCTGTATTTCATTAGCCCTTGAAAACACCAAGCGACATTTATTCCCAAATAAAACAATGCAGTGACCTAACGAATAAAATAAGTGGGTGGCTACTCACTTCTGTTCATAATGTTTAGCTTGTTTTTTCCAATACTCGACCGTATCAGATTCTAACTGTCTCGGAGATTCCATATTTCTTACCACGGCACTAGACCTATTACTTTGACTTTAGATGTTTAAATACACACTTCTACAATCTTATTTCACATATATGATATTTTCTTTTCCTAAAAAATAATGGCCGTTATGAGATCTTTTGTTAAAAATTCATTATTTTTACAAATCAGCCATTATAACGTGAAACGCAAAATAATATGTATGACACAACTTCCTCATCGCATCGAAACCAATCCAAAACAAGGCGAGCCACAGATCATTAATTCCCGAAACTCCTAACATAGGAAAATGACACAGAATATATTACTTGCTTCTACTGTGGTTTTATTACAAAATCTAAATTTCACAGTACTCTGTTTATTATTTGCTCTACGGTTACTGTTTGATATGACATTGACATTGACAAGGACATGACTTAATATTAGCAATATTAGCGAAATAAAACAATAATTAATTAGATAGTAGATGGAAAAATGTAAATTCAATAACAGGGACTGTTTAGTTAAGTTAAATAGTGTTTATTATGATAATTTATTTGGTTTTCAGTGTAATTGGTAATGTTACACTGAATATTCTTATGGATTTACTGTGACATGAATGAAAATTAAAGATATCAATTTTTTATTTTGTACATTTGTTTACGAATGACGTGTAATGTTTCCAACGGTGGACACTGAAGAAATATCGCAGGTCACGTCAGTTAATGAAAAACCCAGTACATGTAGCGATGAGCGAGACCTATCGGACGACACACAAGGGTCTAAATCAAATAATAACATAGATTTAACAGTCAAAATGTTGTTCAAAGAGATAGTGCTTTGTATTGCCTTAGCACTCACGGTATACGGTGCTATTCACAATTTGTAAGTCTTCTTTCAATAATTTTTATAACAATCATATTATCAGTATTACTATAAATCCTAACACATTGCTTGTTATTATTAACATATGGTTCATATTAAGCTGTTGAACTTGAAATGTTTTTTTCAGCCCTCCAAAAACATCCAAGGTTTCTTCGGCGGTGAGATTCTTCAGCTCAGACTCTCTGGTGACTGACTACTATAAAGGACAGCTGAGTAATGCTCTTGCTGCAATACATTTAGAAGAGGTGTCCTTTGTAATGTACTATGCGCCGTGGGATGCAGAGTCTCAGTATGTAAGAGGAGAGTTTGAAAAGGCTGCTAGTGTTTTAAAAGACAGGGTATGTAATTTTTGTTTTGATATTAATTATCAATAAGTAATATACCTATTATATTAATAACTCTGTGCATATTTAACCTCACGAGTTCCATCATCTCTATTAATTTTCAGGTTCACTTTTTTGCTATCAACTGCTGGAGCCCTGGCAGTGAGTGTAGGAATCATCACAGTAACATTTTATCTTGGCCTGTGCTTATTTCTTCTACTGCAACCTCAAATGGCATGCTCTATAAAGGTAACTTGAATTTGGCTTTCACACTTATTTTATCATCCCAATTCTTGTATGTTATGAATAATGAAAATATTCAGTGCTCTACATTATTGTACTTTATGCTTACTTTACATAGAAAGATAGGTAAATTGAAAAATTATTTGTTTTTATTAGAAAGCTTATTCAAATTCTTGTTAGTCAAGGTTTCATTAAACTTCATTAACAAATATATTTTTTATTTCAGGACCTAGAAATGCAGAAAGTATAATAAATTTTTTGGAGCTAATAATGAAACCACTAAAGAGAGTGTCATCTACTGAAGACCTAGTCAACCTATTATCTATTTATGATGTAAGTGGTTATTTACAATACATTTTAAGTCTACCTATAATATTTTGGACAAATAACTCATGATTGAAAAAAAAATAGTGTTGAATTCAATTACAGATTGATAGATTTACTTTTATTAATATGTAATGAATGCAACTTATAATGTTGAAAGATAATGGAGTATAAATTATGTAATACCTTTTTTTAGGCTGTTGCAGTGGGTTATACTCCTTTAACAGACACCTCAAAGTACTACAATATTTGGTATAGAGTTGCAATGGAGTCCCTAGAATTTGATACTATTGGTGAAATATGTTTTGCTGTGGTTACCTCTGCTGATTTGGCATTAGACCTTGGTGTTGATACATTACCTAGTGCCCGCCTAATGTTATGGAATGAAACAAGGGTAATTAATATCTACATTTTATTTTTCACAATATCTTACAAAAGTTGTATTAATTAATATCTTATTGCACCTGTACTTAGGAATATGTAAACTTATTTTCCATATTGTGAAAGTCTATATAAATGTATGAATATAATAAAATATATAAATATGAATTTTGTAATCTAATATAAAAGAAGGGAAATATCTTTCTGTACCAGAAGAGGAATTATAAAAAAGAAATTTTATCATGTTAAAAAATTATACATGGTTTTTTTTTTGGATTAGAATATTTTTATGCTTGTTATTTTTCAGGAATATAAATTGGATAATGAAATCCAGCCATGGAATGTATCATCATTAATGCACTGGGTTTTAGAAAATTTTACTCAGCCTGTGGCAAGAATCATTCCATTGTGGAGGAAGTCTTACAATTTTGATAAATTTGCTGATGGAAACCCTATTTTAATATTATTTACACCTTTGAACCCATTGTATGAACAACTACCTTCTTATGCTTTGGTAAGTCATATTTTTGTATAATTATTAAATCTTAATTTTAATTACATTTTAAACTTGTCTTAAAATTAAATTTTAGAAATAAGTATTTTTAAATTGTGTGAAAATATAGTTTTTAAATAGAATTCAAAAGAGTTTGAGTTATTTATATTGTCAAGTAGTACATTATTATAATGATGTCATTGACTGTACACACAGTGTGTTTTCAGATGCGAGAAATAGCAATGGAATATTACAGCTGTAAAAACAAAACAAATCCATGGACAACTGAATTATTAAAACTCCAACAAGTACAAAGACTTCTTTATCAACAAAAAGACTATATAAAATTTTGTAAAGAATTTAAATTTAAGAGTCCAGTAAAAAAGACAGTGCCACATTTTAAGAAGTCAGTAATTTCTCACAATAATAAATATCCATGGAATAATGTTACTGAAAAGAGTCAAAAGAGTGGTTTATTCGATTTTGTTTTAAAGCAAGGACTGTTTTCGAAAGCCATGGAAAGCAGCGATGGATCAACTTTGTGGCCCTCATTATCAATGTTGCAAGAATGTAAAACTAAAGTGCTGCCAGCTGAAAAAAGTTTTTACTCACACTATGAACAATGTCAATCTTTTGAAGAAAAACTTAATGGAAATATCGAAATTGAAGTTGAGAAGTACGTTTATAATTTGGTTACTATAGTAGAGCCATTACAAACGTGCAGACTACGTCATAAAACAAAACGTCAAAGGGATGGACTATGGTCGCAGATTCGAGTGAGAGTTCCGATATACCTATAAGTGTGAACAAGATATATGATAAAATGATTGATTACGTAGTTTGCACGTTTGTAATGGCCCGACTATAGTAATTAAATTAAATTAGATATAGAAAAAACAAAGTTTATAAAATTATATTTAAAAAAAGAATTATTTAAAAAATTCTGACTAATCTATTGTAAATATTTTTGCAGTATTGAAACAACAATGCTTCCTCTAGAAGATGATCCACTGTCACCCGAAAATCTAATGCAGGATAATGTGAAACATTTTTGTAAAGTGCTTCAATTTGCCAATGAGTTAGAACCTCCAGTAATGCCCACAAAGGTGTCTAATGGTAATATAACATACATCAATGGATTGGCCTGCGCTAATAACTCTAGTTTGTATATGATCGCAGTGGACAGTACAAGAAACTACCATTTTGCCGAAGCTCTTGGTATTGATATAGCTAATAAGAAGGATAGAACTACAGTTGTCATTTTAGATAGTAAGGTAAGAAATTTATAAGCTTTTGTAGTTGTAGTATAGTTGATTGCGAAGTCACACATCCCAAATTAAGTAGATTTCCAGGTGAAAAATATTGAAATTTTCATGTGAAATGAAATATTAGTTTTCTTGAGTGTGTTTGTAACATTTGATTTGGGTGCCCATGCCATTTTCCTCTTAGTTATTTTGTTTTGAAAATGTACAGTGGGAGACCTAGATTCATGTTTTCACATTTCAGTTTGTAAATGTGGTAAACATGAAACATAAGATAATAAATGGATATTAAATTCACTTATTTTGTTGTTCAGAAATGTTTGTATAGGTGGCTTAACATATTTTTGTTTTATTTATTATTTGAACTTATAGTTAAAAACGTCATCTGGTTATAGAGACATCTACTTAAAAAAATATTTTTTTGCTATTTCAGCATGAAACTCAGTTTGTGCTCTCAGAGGAATATAATGCTAAAACTGTGAGAGATTTTATTCACAACTACACTGTGGGTAATTTGAAAAGATCTCTAAGAACACATGTGAAGAATGCATCGCACACTCACTTCTATGAGTCCGATAATGAAACAAAGCAAACGACGCCTGAAGACAGTGAAATCAAAATAATAGATTTAACAACACGTACTTTTAGAAAAGTCGTTAGGAGCCCAGATATGGTAAGTTTTGGGTATAATATCTTCAACATTAAGCTATTTTTAAACTACGTTCACGCACGCATATTTTACGTAGGCACGTGTTTACGTTAAATGCGTCATGTGCCCGCGTTGCTAATTGTATACATTATATCGTTTATACAAACAAAATAATCGCAATAGTAGGAGCGTTTATGTGATGGATAATTATAGGTTATTAAAAACCGGTTAAGTGTGAGTCGACACGAGGCGTTTTGAACCATCATCATCAGTTCATATGCAGAATGATAACTTGTAGTAAGAGCTTTAAATAAATAGGATTTTCACTAAACACCATGCTAAAAATAGGAGTAAAAATGCAGTGTAATTTACGTTCATACAGTACGTGAGGAATGTAATTGGTGAATTCATTCAAGTTCGGACGGCTTTATATTTGAAGGCCTTTTTAGTACTTCTAATAGGCAACTGCTCCTTACCGGCGACGCCCTGCTGTTTGCCTATATACCTCGTTTTTTTCGTCGTGATTTAAAAAGTAAACAATGTTACAGTGTCTTTTTATTGTAATTATCGATTTAAAAATAACACAGACACAAATAAAAAAAAATAAGAATAAACAATAATTTAATGATAAAATAAAGGGGATTGAACATTTTTGTATGGAGCCTGGCTTAGTGTCCGGCCGCCATTTTGTTTTTTCTTCAAAATGGCGTCGTACGATAATTCCTATATATATTGATAGAGGACACTTATACATACAAAAAAGTATAATGGTCAACATATCCTAAAATGTCACGTTACGGAGTTATTAAAAAA
>LGAG01000968.1:71534-84347 GCA_001278395.1 Lerema accius | reverse complement strand
TCTCCGAGTAGCTTACTTTATAAATAATTTACTTATAGATTGTGAAAGGGCATATAAGTTAAGTTATATAAGGGCATATAAGTAAGACAAATGAAATAATAATGCCCTAGTTTTGATGTTTCACTGTTAAGCAAGACCCGACTTTGTTTTGTTTCTCTTGGAATAGTGTGTACGATAATACTGTATTAACTTAACCTGAGGTTACTGAACTAAATGGAATTGACCGATATCACAAATGAATCTGCGGAAAAGAACCCTTTGTCTTTACAGTTGATGGTTAGTTAAATAGCGCAATCAACTGATTATATGGGCCTTTGTCATCCGATTAAAACCATTTTATTGTGCTTTTATTACTGTATCTTTTGGTATCATAAATTAATTTCATTAGCTTAGTATAACATTTCCGCGAATTTCTATGTTATTATAATAATTCAATCATTTTACGATTTTATATTACAACGTTATATAAACTTTAGTTGATTTTTTTATATTTCTAGGCATATGCAGAGAAAAAGGCTTGCCTGAAGGACATCAGAGAACACATATCCAATCTGATTGGAAGAAACTTAAAATATTGGAGGCAGACCAATAACAAAGAACTGCGAAGTTTCCTACTAATAAGACTGCAGCATTTACATCAAGTGTCACTGCATTTTAGTCTTCTCAGTGTATCTGATCTCAAAGAAAACAGTGAAAGGGAACAGTTATTATTCGAGTGTCTAGACAATTTATCAAAGAATTGGGACATTGATATGTCCAGTTTTATCCGGAATGAAACGTTTGCAATACAGCCTAGGTGATATTAGCTAGCGTGTCTTGTAAATAGTGTACATTGCATATTATTATTTTGTTTAATATGTCTAAACCTGTTGTTAATATTTAGGCGGTAGTCTGTTAATAAATTGTTAAACAAAATTAGATTGTGTTTGTTCCTTGTATTGTGAACCATAATAATTTGTTATCATTTCCTTTGGCATGCTCTAGAGACTAAATGGCTTAATGGATTTCAAAGTATGATAGGTCATTGAATCCGTCTCCATAGTAAAAGTGACGCGTTAGTCGCGTTATTTGTTACATCAACAAATTAACGATTATTACTATTATTACGTAATAATGGAAAAGAAAAATACCTTAAACGAAAAAAATATATATAATGAAAAACTTTATTTGTTTTTAACCTCTCACACCAATACCAACTAGAACTCTAGCGTACTGTCTGTCACACGAGGAGTTGAAGAAGTCGGTTCACATAATCGCTCATAAACTACCGGTGACGAGTGCTCCAAGTAGTCCGTCTATAGCCAGCCTTATATTTATTTTAGTATTTAGCCTAAGTTTTAGCTTTGAGTTTTCAATCTGTCTTTATTAGTAATGGTATTGTTGATCAAAGATTAATTTTACATTATTTAAAATTCTACATCAGTCCCAAAGAAAGACAGTGTGTTTTGTTTTGAACTGCTTCGCCATCCTCGAACTATGCTCAGAATAGTTGAGATTGCTTTATTCACGTAGGTTTCTGTGAAAAAAAATAATAATCCTTTAGCCCTATTAGTAGCGATCCTCCAAATCAAGCGATCTATTCCCAGTTTGGTAAAATTTGTAAGTTGAACAATAGGTAAATTATATAATCGTAATTTGACCAATTGACAATATTTAAACTAACCTATTATAGCATAATCCGTATAATTTGGGTATAAATGGTGATAGGGTTTGATCATGAACACGAGATCTGTTCCGACCACCCCGGACAGGTAGTCTATTAATGAACCTGCTACTTTTTTATCACTGCTGGCTTGATGAACCTGAAAATAATATTGTATTATAATTATTATAGATTAAAATATCTTAGGTAGGTTGTACCATTACTTTTACTTTCGTTACAATACAACTGACTAGAATCATTAGTCAAGTGAAGCAGTCTAATTTTCCACATTGGCGTATTTCAACTTAAAAACGTAACATTTGCTAACTATATTCGAGAAAGGGTGATTGAACTCTGTTCTAGAGGTACCTACCTAATAAGTAACAAAACACAAAAATCCATTTTTTTTGAGACACGATGATTTCGAGCGAGGAAAGGGGGACCCCTATTATGAACCCTATATTTGAACTCCCACACTTCATTTTTCATCGTACTGTTCATTACCAAGACATTTACCTCGTATAATCGTCCATCTGGCAGACGAGCTTGTCGAGCCGCGTACTCTCCAATGGCTTGCAAGGTGCGATAGTTACTTGGTTGTCGCGAACTGTAGCGCCATGGGTATAAAATACATTCCTGTTACAGTAAGTCATTTGAGTACTTATATCAAAAATACCTTAATGTTAAAATTGATCAAACAGTTATAGTTTAAAACAACTTCAATAATCAACGATTTACTCATTTTAACAAAAAGTTTAGATGTGAAGTATAAATAAGGTAATGATTTACCGTAGGTATATTGAATACCTATACCTATACGTTATTTAATTAATGACATGCTCTCCGAACCAAGGAACTTTGTTTCGTAAAGTTTGCTACCCACCTACTACTAGTTTCAAATTCAATTAATGTTACGTTGTTTGTTGTAGAAATCTAACTTTTACTTTACGGTATTGTACCAATAAACTTTCCGAACCAGAGAACTCTACATTTAAAACTCTGTTATTTTAAACCTGCGAAAGAATTTTGTTTGAAAAAATAAAACTGCGTATTAATTACCGAGTATTACACCAGATACCAACCCAAATATGTAGATTAGATAAGTGCGTTACAAACTTTTTAGGTAGATGGCGACACTAGTTGCAATTTAGTGCTTGTGTTTACTTTTAAACTACGGGTAGGTAGTTTAGTGGTCCTTTAGATTAATTAAGGGCGTGGTGCTTTGCTTTGATCGAAATAATAATATTCTAAATTAATTAGTGCTATCTAATTGTTAGTGCTGCTTGCACATCGTGCCCATGAAGAAAGACCATCTTAATAATACATATTCTGTTCGTAATACATTATTTCGTATTTTACTTTATTTGCTATTTAGTAAGATATTAACGCACCTATACGGTAAAAGGATGTCAAGGCACGTAAGAAAATTAAGGACGATTCTTTTATCGATTTCGTATTTGCTAATTCCTATGTATGAGTTGGTAAAATCTTTTGGTTTTATCTTTCAGTATCTTTTTGTGGAAATACTATCGACCGATTATTACGCACAAGTTTTATCTAGGATAAGGAGTAATTTACGTAGTGTTGTATAGCTATATGAACCATTATTAACCATAGATAGCTATACATGCCAACACGAGTACTTATATAGTTATCAACGTGAAAAAAAGGAACTAAAAAAGTAGGTATACGCTAATAAGCTGTCATAGGTTGAGATAAAAACATTCCGAGTGCTTTTGTTTTTTGCGATTTGCTTCTTAAAAAGAATAAAAGATTTTTTTAACTATACGATGTCTCATTATGTAGGTACCTTTTTGGGGACAAAACTTGCATCCAAATAAATGGCTAGTTGAACGTTGTCACCACGTTTATGGATATAGGCGCGAATAGCTTGCGCTTCTGGTGTAGAAAACGGTTTCTTGCCGGGATAGTATTGTGAACAGCGATCAGGTGATTTCTGTATGTCATCTGTAATAAAAAATATCGATCGTGACATCATTAAACATATATAAACATAGCAATATATATTATTATCAACATATAGCTACGTAGCACGGTCACCTAGGTACCAATATGAGATATAATTATTATCTTAATTTTATGGTGGCCTTTACAATTTTTTTATCACTAATCTAATCAGTATGTTATCTAAGAAATGTCTCATTTCAAAATTTATTGCTATTTCGTGGTCCACTGCCTTGGAAATACCGGAAAATCTTACGATGCAATTGTAATGTAAATCGATACACGAAACCTGCACGCTAAGTAAGATATGCGTGTGACTTTGAAATGGTAATTACGTTACATTAAACGTAATGTTTAAAAGTAGATCCTATAAACTTTTGTAATTGAACATCAAGAACTTTTGGTTCACCATACAAAAGCGGTGAAGTGAATAAAATAATCAAGGTTGAAACAACCCTAAGAAACTTCATAATAAAAAATATTATACTTAAGAGTGGACTTTTACTCACCCTGCCAATGATAGGCGAAATTGCGATTAACATTAGTACCGAAACATGCGTTTTGTCCTGGCTCTATATCGATGTTTTTGAACCACTCCTTTGGTCGAGTGTGACCTCTAACTGTCAAATTACGTGACCACTCCACCGTATTCAACGGTGGGAAAAAACGTAAACTCTGACTAAAGTTTAATCCATCGGGATTACCTAGAGCTATTAAGTACCTGTTAACATTAAAATATAATTATATCAGATTACAATTAGGTATTTGGAGTTTTAATTACACTTTAGTATCTTATTAATCCCATTAGACTACTTTATCGGACGGACTAAGTTCGGTAGATATGTAGTAGATACCTATGTACAACTAAGTAAAAAATTAGCTAAAAAAGTAAAAAAAATAGAACTAATATGGGTTGTAGTTTGTGTAGAAATAACGTGTTAGATTTTGACGGTTTCCGGATGCGATTACTACCAAAAGCAAAATTAATGTTTAGGTGTAAAGTTAGTCATAAAAAAACGTTCTCAAGGTACGAGTATACCTACTCATAAATTAGGTAGGACTTCATGGTGTTGATAGCATGAGAGAGAAAATCAATCTAAAACGTGATACCCTCATAATGTCACGTGTGCTTCAAATAACGATTCTTTTATCAGTATCTATACCTATAATTTCTGCAGAAATAGGTACCTACAATTGATTATAATCTTTAAATTGTTGATATGTAGTAGGTATCATAAAAAACTGAAATCTTTCCAATAAATAAAATTCCATTGTCTACCAGCAACAATGTAAATACCTATATAATAAGATACATTTAGAAACTCTCGTGTTTTTTTAATTTGCAAATCTTAGTAATGATCGGTGTCCAAAATCTTCATAATTCCAGAGATCGTCGTATGTAACTATGGTAATAATCTTAGCTGTATTTAAGGTACCTAAATTATTTTATAAAATAGGCTTTGTTTCATATCCTTTAATAGAGCTACGAATTATAGGCTGGTTCTTTTACTTTTCATTTGAAGGAATATTATTAAAGTGACCAAAGCTAGGTTCAAAATATACAGAAGAAGCTGAAATGATTGCATTGACTCTCATTAAACATAGCTAGGAAATAAATGTACACTATAACTTATAACTAACGTAAGTTGACTACACATACGATGTAAGACAACCTTACCAGTCATAATCATTGAAGAAAGGAGTTTGATACGTAGTATCATAAAGAAGCTTCTCCGCTAACTCTAGAATAGCATTCGGTGCTGCCCAGGTCATTGCATTGAGAGCTACGGTTAACAAAAACTTTTACAATGCATTTCTTAACCAACGCGTATTTAGAAACTAAAAGTCGTTGATAGAAAACCCCAGTTAATAAAATTTTGGACTTATTAAAAAATTATACAGCATAAGACACAGAAGGCCAAAAGTATGAAATTGTACCTAAAAGTCTAAAATGTATTGAAAATTGTAGCATTGCAAACTTACCTCCAATGATAAATATTCCAGGTTTTTTGCTCTTCGGGTCGCTATGCAATTCCAATGCTATGAGGCTGTTGTTCCTAGTAGTTTGAGGTTTTAGATGAACGACACGCAAGATGTCAGAGTCCTCTTTACTCATCCGATCAGCAACAGATATTAGTAATTTCTGATCCACATATTGCCTATATTGCAACTTTGCACTCATGCGTTTCACTCGCTTCATAATTGATCCAGACCTTAGTAATAAGACTATTAAAGTTAACGCTAAAATTACCTCGTTTAGTTTTAATAGAAAAATATATTACCAAATTTAAACCTACTTTACGAAATTTCTAGGGGGAAATAGAATCATAAACAAAGCTCCGAATATATACAAAACAGCAATCATATAAACTTTGATTTGTAGCAACATTTTGCAATAGTGATCTATGTAAAAAATTGTGCTCACAAATATTTCAAAAGGAAATACAAATTGTTTTTATTTTGTAACTTGTCACATGCTTGTCAATAAATGAATGATTGGAGAAAACTTTTTTCACACTTTGTCCAATTTGTGTCAACTCGTTTTCAATTTCAATTGGGTCTGTAATATTTGCCAGGCACATAATTCCCGTAAGTTTTACTGATTTTGAGTCAGTAAGACCATAAAATAAAATTAAATGCTTGTAAGATTTGCAAGAAAAGTCGAAACTCTTAACTTGAGGGGTATCCCCACTAACAACTTACACAAGATCAAGACACATGACAAATTGAGGATGGTGGTTCATACGATGAAAATAAAGCCTGAAAGTAGAGGAACTTAAAACCTAGATAACTAATAACATTTAATGCTACTTGAGTTTTTCTCACAGACACATAAACATAAGGTTTTTCTAAACTATGTGTGGCAACAAGACAATCTACTGGCTACAAAGACTCAGCATAAGTTAAGAATTTATTTCTGTCAGAATAACAGCTCGGGCTGTCAAAAATAATGAATTCCTGCTTTTTCTTAACATGAATTTTCGCATAGTTTTGATTATATTAAGTTCTATACAAACGGTTTTATGTTCACAACTCAATGGTGCTGGAAACGATACATGTGACTTGTGCACAGTTTCTTGTTAGTATATTTGATCGTGTGTAGAAAGCCTTGTGGAAAGTGTTCTAAGAACTTTTCTCTATATTATATTACTGTACAAATTTACACAGGGTTTCGTCGCAAACGAGCTCAAACGGAGTATACGCGGTGGCGCGCGAATCAAGAGACGACACAAGAGTTTATTGTTAAAGTTTTGGATGACGATCTGACGACATCTCCACCGCAAAAAGTAGTGGCGGTGAACATTCAACCTATTTCAAAGAATGAGAACAAAATAATTGTCGGTGGGGCATTAGTAGTTCCAACTACCCCTCGCACAACATTGTCGGAATCTGTTGACTACACGCGATTTATACGTCCAACTACAATACCAATCGACGTTCTTGAAAAATCTGAGGTCAGACCGATAGTTGAAGATATAGTAATGACGCCAAGAGGTCAGATATCTAACAATATTTTTGTTTGTGTTCAAAAGCATAATAACATAGTATACATTTTATGAAACGATTCTTATTTATTTTAAAGGTTTAATAAAAAGTGATAATCGTTTGACCCACAAGCAACAACCCGTGAAACATGTTCATCGGGATGAAAGCCCTCCTTCCGGACCTCAGTTTCTAGGCCGATCTCAATCGTCTTTGGCACAACAATTTGCGCCCGTGGCCCCTGTGTCATTTTACCGTAGCAGTACTGTAGCACCTCTTACTCCAAGAGCTCTTGAAAGATTTGTAAGTTACTCAACATTTTGCCACTATTTATTGATATTCATAAGTTAATTTAAAAATGAATTCATATCTGTTTTAGATGTATAAAACAGCAAATCGCCCATCTCGTACATTTCCGCGTCCAGATATTGTTAAACCTACTAAAACGGCGAGTACATCAAAAGCAACTGTCGAAAAAATTTTTATATTTAATAAAAATTATTTTTCTGATGAACAAAGTCCTATCGTTTATAATCCTGAAACATCATCGATACGGGTGCCTACTTTGACAACAAAACAATACGATGATGACAATTCGGCTCAACAACGGGAAGAGAATTTTATAAAGTGGCGACGGGACAGAGATCATCGCAAAATAGATAATGATAATAAAGAGTCTGATGTAAGTTATAACGTCATCGGTAACATTTACGATGACAAAGATGAAGATAAGGAGAAAAATACGAAAGAAGACGATGATGAACTCCTTTTAGTTGATCAAGATCTAGTCAAGGCATTAAATGAATCCGTTGATGATACGTATGTGATTGATAACTCTACGGAACCGGAAACGGATTCTGAAACGGAATCGGAATCTATTGCATATGAAGAGAAGGAAAAACATATCGAGAATGTGACGTTACGCGCCAACCCCACGGACACAATTGTAACGAAACGAATCACAACTACAGAACTGACAAAGAATATGTACAAAAAACCTAACAAAAAATGCAGCATGGTTAAACTCAGACAACTAAACTTTAATTCGCCACGTTCTTTGCCAGAGGTATATATATAAAATTTCAATTTTTTCGATTTTCTAAATACCTTGAAAAATACCAGAATATTTACTGATTCGGCCGCAAACATCCGAATATCGCATCAGGCATCCTGATTCGGATTTGACAGTAAAGGAATGCAGAATTGAAAGAACCAGGAATACTCGTAAGTTTTTTTCTGTTCTAATCAGGATCCGGGATGTTTGCGGCCAGATTTAATAATATAAGTAGGTACGACTTATACCTACAATGTGTTATGTAGATAAATATAAGTAGTTAATGTTTAGTAGCTAGTAGGTAATTTGAGTATGTATATCAAATATATTTGAAATTGACTTAGCAATTGCAGATAGATAATATTATTTTATTTTATCAACATGAACTGTTCTGAATTTAAAGAAAATATTTAGGTAAAGTATGCAATTATAATTATTGTATGCTATTAATATTTATTCTATTTCTTTTAAACTGCTTATCATTAGTATCAATCTACGATTATTACTATAATTGTGTTCAAATATGTGCTTAATTGATCTAAAGGATTGACAAAATGTTTTAGATAGTGACTCAATTAAAGCAGTGGGCGGAAGCGAGTCCGCTCGCAAAGTGGGTTGATATCACTAATGGGAACTACACTACGATGGAAAATCCCATATACATGATGATAGTAGATGATCCCAGTAGTGGCCAAATAATTTCTGCAAAGAAAACTGTTATGGTAGTCGCAGGTGGGAAAAAGTATTTTTTAACAATTTACCTTCTTTATATAAAATTATTAGCGTATGTGTGTATGTCACTGAACTCGTAAACGACTGAGTCAGTTTTATATATGAAAAACGTTATGTAGTGTATTTAGGAGAGATAGTTTCTGGTACAAATTGTACCCAATAGGTGTTACTATTAACGAGTTACTTCAAGAGAGCAGTCAGACGATATGTTTCAGAACAACATCTCCCCAGTCTTCTAGTATAGGTATATACTTGCACACGTTTCTATGAAATAAGCGTAAAATATAATCGTGACTAATGATAAGAGCATAATAATTTATGATTCCATATGCAACTGATACGTTTGCGCTTTCGAAGATAAGCTTAGATATACCTTTAATTAATTAATCTCTGATAGTCTGATACTGGGCGCTTAACTTCAGTATTGGTATTACGATGTTTTTGTTAATAGCCGACAAATGAGTAGAAAAATGTACCTACTAAGTCGATTTTTATTTCTTCCGCCGGAGCACATACGAGCAGAGACATTAGAAAAATGTTTCCCCAGAATCAGAAAGAATAGACCTCCTTAGACAACTAAAAAAATTTATAGGATGCTCGACATAATATTATGATTATTATACTATTTCTCTTGATCAAAATCCAATGCTATTCGTTTTATCTACTTTCTGATCTCTAGGTATCCAGGGCCGTGACCATCATGCCGTGGCAGCCGCTATGTATGTTCTCTACCAGTTGATAGAGCGCAGTGAGGTTCACGCGGATTTACTTACAAAGTATCGATTTTGGGTCATCCCTATATTCAACCCTGACGGCTACGATTACTCAATGACATTTCCTCATGTAAGTGTGATTTATTGATACTTGAGAAACCGAACTTTGTGTATACGAATACTTATAAAGCTGGCCGCAAACGTTCAAAATTCGCAACCGGAATTGTGATCCGGAAATGACAGTAGGGGAGAGCTGGGTTGAATGAGCCGGCCGTTTGCGGCCAGTTTAAATAGGTCACTATTTAACAGCAACATTTAATAAGTAATTATGTATATTTTTAGAAGAGAGAATGGACAAAAAATTTGAGGCAAAATTGGGATTCCTGTAAAGGCCGAGAGTCATGTGAATCTTGTGAATTCTACGGACTCAGGTGCACTATTCAGACATGCTACGGTGTGAATCTCGACAGGAACTTCGAATATCAGTGGATACCACGTAAACTACATTATATTTACGCAGTAGTTCTTATAGTCACAATCATTACTGGAGACACGATGACAGATATTGTTAAACGATATTGTGTCTGTAGACAAATACCAATGCTTAACTTGACTACTAATAGTCCAAACACTATTCCCTCAGTAACGAAGTAACAATCACTTATCGACGCTGGAAATCTCAAATGTCGTATTATCAATTATCTCAAATGTATACTACATTCTCATTAAACTACCAACCAACAAAACCTATTAACGGACTAATAGTTCCTAGTCTCATATTGCCCTTCCCCTCTCAATTCTTTAGCAGTCGGGATTTATTATTTTTCTGGGTACAAGTTATTTATTTCATTTACGTGTTATAGCGGAAGAATTACGAGCAGAACACCCGTGTGGTGCGTTGTATGCAGGAGAAAGACAACTCAGTGAGCCGGAGACGCGCGCCCTCACTCTCTTCCTACATGAACGAAAAATGCACCTTTATACTTTCATTGCATTTAAAGAAGGAGATGTGCTTGTTAGTTTGTCTTATTTATATCTTATAGGGGGTCCTTTATAAAATATTTTTAAATGTATTAGCGAGTACGATACGTTATGGATTGAAATCACCCCAGCAGTTTTCTTTATAAAGGCCCTATGTCATAATACTGCTAAAAGGCGTAACAAATTCTTGATAAAAAAAGAGTCGCTTAGTCGTTCAACTAAGCAATTTCGTTATACGCTCTATTCAAATGAGGTGTACTAAAACTTTTATATAGCATAAACACTTAACCTATAAGTATAATACTGTGAATGGAAACTATATATTGAATATTCTTATGGTATATTATGTAACAATATTATTATATTATTTCAGGGAATATTATATCCACATTCGCATACCAGAAAAAGGCGAGCATTCGATAATGTTTACGTAAGTGTGACAAAGTTGATAAATATAGAGATAGGCGTAGGTACCTGCCAAATTGAGAGTAATCAGAATAATACTAATTTTGCCAAATTACATAATATTTACTTCAAACAATAAGTTGTAAAGCTGTCCTGTATTGAAGTCCGAATAGTAGCAATTTGACTTTATACGGAAATCACAAGTTTCTTCTTACAACCCTCAGCGCTGAAAATTTTCAAAATTACGTTAACGTCTCGTATGGCGCAATGGTTACCACGGCGGATCGTCGTTCAAAGGGTTCTGGGTTCGATTCCCAGCGGGGCTGAAATTTAAATGATGAATTTAAATTTCTTTTCTCGGTCTAGGTTTACGAGTATGTTTGTTTGTTTGTGTTATCCATGGCACCAGGGAATCCTAGTGTTGGGCTATGCGTGTATAGTTTTTTTTATTGTTTACAGAGGCAACGAGCAGCGCAGGCAGCCTCCGCCGCTTACAGCATTGGTGGGAGGCCGTACGTTGCTGGACAGACTTCAGAATTTTTACGTAAGCACTTGTCAAATAACCGTCCATGTATGACTTACGATATTTTTTTATTAAATTTATAATCATTCAAATGCAACGAAAAGATTATAATCGTGTCGAATCGAATCGAATCTACTTTCTTACTCTCTTGATATAATAAATTAAGGTCATAGTCTGCCACGATTCGCTCACGTGGTTAGATAGATAGGAACGCACACATTTGAGAAAAATTACAAAAAATATCAGATGCGTAGATTTCCCTGCGAATAAACAATATAAATAGAGGGTAGGTATAATAACTTTTATAACAAATGGCCTAATAATAACTAGAGCAGGGGTTCGTTACCTTTTCAATTTTGTACTCCTTTGACTAATGAAGAAAACTGTATAATTTACCCTATTTTTAACATGTTATCAAAACAAACAAAACAAGTTACGTTTTTCTGTATTTTTTATTTTACAATCCTAATAATTAGATACTTTGTTACCCCTTCTTACCCCTGTAAAATAGCTGATTTACCCCCGCGGGTGTAATTACCCCAGGAGCTAGAGGAATATGATAATATACATGTATTAAATTTATATTATAGCTCTGTACGCTGGCGGTATTGAAGACTGGGTAGATGGACACTTGGGAATTGATAACACTTATACTGTCATGATGTTCCGACCTTCAGATTCTTACAACTCTAAATTAATTACCGAGGTTAGTAATGAAATTACATCATTGTTTTATTTAAACTATAACAGAACGCCGCCCCACGTCGGCTTTAAAGTGTAAATAAGTGCAGTAAAACTATAAATTAACATGTATGTCATTAAAAAATTTGCAAAACGGAATCATAAAATTATTATGCCAATAAATTAAATAACTTTATTCTTATCTAAGTTCTAATCATTAATATGCAAAGTAAAAATAAGGATAACTTAGAGCTACGACTTGCAAACGTCGTAGGCCGTAGCAATGCTACGAAGATTCCCGTCATCTTTGAAATAACTTTGCTATTTACTTTGGATGAAGGAATCATAATTTATATAATTAATGCAATAGGAATGATTGAAGTTGATTTAAATTGAATTGAATTTGAAATGATACAAAGTCGTGTTTTACAATTGATTTTGTACAGTAATTTTTTGCTGTTGTCTAACACCACTTAAAATCTGTCGCCCGTTATTCGTCCTTATTGTTTTACGGATAAAAAAATAACTGGTGATAATGTATTTCAGCGCGTGGTACATGAAGCGTACGCCGCAATGGATACGTTGCTTTTAAGAAGTGCTGACAATTTTGCCGCTCCCGTTGTAACCCTGACAG
>LGAG01000968.1:51162-71527 GCA_001278395.1 Lerema accius | reverse complement strand
TGATTTTGGACATGGTAGGCTAAAGGTAAATAAAATACCATAGAATTGAGTTTTTTGTTTATTTTATTTATCACGAAAATTAAGCCAATTAAGATGTTATCGAATTTTATCAGCGTATTCATTCTAAAGAATTTAACTTTTTAGGTAAATATGTTTAAAAACCAATTATCAATATTAGATTAGATACATAACTGATAGGTAATTTTATCACAGAATGAAATTTAATTTTCATTCTGAAAATCCGCTCTCGTATCTGTATCTCAGAATTTTTTCGTTCATCAAAATTTCAATAATTTGTAAGACAAATTCAGTTTACTTATTCATCCTTCAAAATCAATTTCAACCAATCATGGTTTTTGTAATTTGATCTATTTATCTGTCATATTTTTTGGCATAAGAGGCCGTTCAAGTCACGGAAGAATCTGTATGTATACAGATACATTCCTTGCTCTGTGGTTCAAGTAATACGTAAGCACTTCGGTGGGATCTTTCCTTTGCTTATTTTTGCTAACAAGGCATATTTACATAACATAATTGTGATAAATCAATTTACGTAATATTTGAATGGTCCCTAACGTAAAAGTTAGACCCTTCTTTTCAAACGAATTGACTAGGTTTATGTCCAGACTGGATAACACTAAGTTTATTTAGATAAGCTACTTAAAACTTATTCTAAGACAAGGTGTGTTTTGTGTGTATTAGGTATTTACTTGAAAAACATGGCTATTACTCATTGTTTGTTTAAACTACTTAAAGTGTGCCAGAAAGTGATTGTACAGCGATTATCTCTTTGATTATCTTTTATATCAATGTTTCGAAAATCATATTAATGTAATAACAAATTGCATTTACGAACTGTGCCTTACATAGTACCTAACTAGTTTCTAATCTGTGCTATGACTAATTAACTTAATCTTAAAATACTACTAAGTAACAACGGATTGTTCATAAACATATTAATTTGGAATTAAAAGATAAACCATACAATATTGCTCACTAAATATGGCACTTTATGATAAATAACATATTATCCCATGATTGATCGAATAACTATTGGTCGAATAAGTAAGAAATTGCCAATAGGGTCATCAAAGGAAAAGGCGTCGATATAGTTATCACAATTAGGTGCTTATAGATAAAATTAATATTTCCAAATAGGGGATTAATAAAAATATTTAGGTATTTAATAACTTTTTAATATTATTAGCCGGTGATTGAGCAGATGAATAATAATTGAGTAGGTACTATGTTTGGGCACAAAATTATGAATTCGACCAGAGGCATCACCAAAGCATTTTCTTCACGAAGTTTTGACCAACTTTCTAATCAAAATTAATTTTGACGTCCAGTAAGCAAAAGTACGTAGGTGTAAAATAACTAAAAATAAGTACTTAAAGCTACCTATTACATAATCATTAAATAATATTTTAACCGACTTCATCAATAGTAGGTACTTTACTTGTATGTTTGCTTTTAAATTACTGTAAAATTAAAGACATTACCCATACGTTACCGTACGATCGACCTTTGGGATATTTATTTCATTTCCTAATTATATATCAAGCCGTTATCAACTATGTACTAAATATTTATTTATACTACGCACATACCTAAGTTTAATTGTATAATTTACTAAGGATACCAATATAATTTACTAAAAATTATAGCTAATCTATCATAATCTTGACTTCACGACGAAACCACTTAGTTATTTGGATTAATTAGGCTTAGTTAATTCCCCAACGTGGATCTTGAACGTTTAAAACTAATTCGAAACAATGTTTCCTACCAAAGTTTAGATTAAGTAGTAAATCCGCGGGCAAAATTTAGTGAACGAGCAATAAAACTGTTGAGAACCGCTTGGTTCGCCCCACTCGCGCCTAACTGTCAGTGCGATTAGTGTCCGGTCTCTGCGAATGGAACATTCAATGTATACGAGTGAAATTAAACGATTATAAAAATCACACTAACTGCCAAAATGGTAAGTAATTGTTTTTTATCTAATATGTTAAAAAACTTCCAAAGAAAATTACATTACATTAATAATTATGAAATATTTAGAGACTGAACAGTAATTGTATAAAAAAAAAGTGTTTAAAAGGTATTTATAGGTTGAAATGCAGCTCGTATTATTATAGAACATAATAATAATAATAATCAGGACTCATAAAGAACCCTTCAGTTGAAAGACAATTTTTTTATTTTCCAAGGATTACCTTTACATAGCTTTATGTTTCGGTTTATTAAAATAATTTCTTCAACTCAGTAATTTATAGGTACTTATCATATTTTTTCAAAGGACATTAATCAGTTTTCAAGCGGTTGAAAAGACTTCTTACTCTAATTTATAATTTATTCCCTCGCATATTTCACTTGTCATTTGTTAATTTTCTGCTAAACAACTGAAACACACGTGTGAGATGTAACATTATTAGTGAAGTTAATGTAACATAATTTTATACTTTTACTCCTTTATCTTATATTAACGACCAGGGGCCTGGCTACCACCGTATCAGCGGTATCAATGTTGAAGGGCCCCCGATTACAGGGGCCCGGACGTGTGTAAACAAAAATTCGTAGAATGTTGTTTTTAATTTCACGTTAAATCTTCGGCCGAATTATGCGAGAAAAAATACATATCATAAAAGAGAGCCATATTCATGAAATCTTTACCCTGCATTTGGGCCCCTAAAGTATTCTCTGGGAGAAATAAATTTTAATATAGAGCCTATCTGAGGCACGCTACGTCACTACTAAATATTTGAGTGCCCTACAATAAGTCGCATATGGATCGAAACCAATTTGATGTCTTATAAAATATGACGTGATAACGAAAACATAATAGCAATAAAAACAAGTTCGTATCTATAAGGTCACATACCTACGCCACAATATTAACAATAGATCAATAATAGCAATCACCTGTATGCGTCCAATTTACTTCCTTAATTGTTAAAATGATTAGTTCAAGATAAAAAGGTAGAGCAGCTATCTTGTCAGTATCAGCTTATTCAATTATATTATGTCGGTATATTTTAATTCGTAGTAAAATAGCACATGTATTTAGCTACCATTCATAGTAAAAGTACCTACTATAAACATCACATACAATTATAGACGAGACGATGCACAAGACTGGTGGACGAGAAAAAACTACATCTCGAGTCCTCAATTTATCTGTAGATAGATACACTATTTTTGAAGGTTCGTTCTACTATTTTATCGGCGTGATAATTACGTGCCTATTCTTGCAAAATCACAGCCTTCTGGTAACCTCATAGCTAGGTTCAAGACGGACAGAAGATCATTACCATGTCTATGAAATTACTACTAACTATCAAACTTCCGAGCTGACCACGGAACCGAAACCACTAGTGGCACGGAATAATTATTTTTTTTGTTTCTACAGTATGGTTAAGATATCAGCTACTAGTTATAAAGGTATAATAGATACATTTTTAAGAAATAAAAAATTCGATAAGACTCTAAAAATTTAAATAATCTCATTATGCTAGTAGGTACAATTGATTACCTACAACGATAGATTTGGATCTAATATGACATGATACAGACTATGCAATATATTAAAGCGTCTAAGTTTTGGTCAAAGTCTGTTAGTTCTGGATAAAAATGATAAAGCGTTCGTATTATTGTAGAAGTTAAGACCATGCTATAAATCGATGAATTTAATCATTAATACATTAAACGACATACGTATTAAATACTACGAAATATCTCTACGATTATCACCGCTTATCTTTTGTTCATACATACCTTGAATCATCAGGATTACTCCTGCTCAACTTTCCTTTCGAATTTCAATAACAAAGAGCTATTCACAATGAATGTGTAACGTTATAAGTAACAAAGAAACCGACAGGTATCATAATTATTAGTAATACAACCTGTGTTACAATCTTATTCATTTAAAAGAATAATATTTTGTACATTTAAATATGTTGCAATAAATTGTTTATACAATATTAAATCTAAATAGGTAGAAGTTAGTATAACGCAACTTTATCGACGAATAATAAAAATGACCTTGCCTAACTAAACGTGTGCACTTGATATTTTTTTAATTATAGAGGTACAATTTATAGAGGCAAGCATTTCATTAAAAAGATCTCTCCCAACAGTTTTGAAATCTCAAGGAGCCTAAAAAGAAACTGCGCTACAACTACATTAGGCCTCTTGTACACACACGTTTTTTCGGCGTAAAAATCCACGGTGAATTCGCCGCGCGTAGGCGCGGTCGTCAGTGTTGTATGGATTGCTATGAGAGCTTGTACACGGACGCGGCAGAGTTACGGCACGGCGGCGCCGCCGTGTGCACCGTGCGTCCCCCTCGGCGCGCCGTGTCTACGCACGGCGAGATTTGCACCAGTGTTGTATGGCAATGTTCGTGAGCGTTTCCACGACGCCGGACGTTTTCACGGTTTACAGTCTGTTTAGGTTTTAACCGAGATGAATATAAATAAACATTGTCTCGACCGGTAACTTTGCCGGGCTATGTACATGCTCGTCCGTTTTTTCTACCGCACGGCAAACACGCCGTACGGTCGAGAAAACGTGCCATGTACAAGGGCTCTTATGTTTGAGGTCGGATGCTAATAAATTGCAGTGTCTATTAAATGTCAATATTTTTGCCTTTAGTCAAATTTATAATGAAAAAAATAACACTAAAGTAGAAAAACGTGATCACTGATCATAATCATAGCAAACAGCAAACAACCGACTTGGTCTGCTAAATCTGATAATCTCAAATAATTTATTGTATGTAGGTAGCCATTTTAATATTTTTATTTATCAATAGGTGCCTACTTTAAATAAGACAAACTCTTTGTAAGTTCGTAATAGAGCTAAGATACTACTGAAACGCGGCTATAGATACTCCGATTGCATTGGATTTGAATTCTGATGAAGCCATATACCTAGACAAATTTGATAACATTGTCATGATTCCGTAATTACACTTGTAAAATCTTATCATTTAATAGAAAGTCACCCGTAGCTGACAATGACTCCGAAAAAGAAATACACAGTGTAGCCTTTAGAATGGAATTTTTGGCTATCAATCACATGATATGACATGATTACGAGTGTTTGCAATGTGCACCTAATGTGCATTAGATATTTTGTGACATCAATACCTATCATCGGTAGGTACCTATGTGATGTAGGTAGATACACATTAGCACATCGCCCCTGAATTGCAGTCTTATTTGTCATAAGCGGAAAAACAGGTAAAGGACCTACCGAACCTATAGTAATCGGAAAGGAAGTAGGTAGATTATACGTATACAAAATGTACATTTTGTACCTGCATGAAAATCAGGTGTAGCAGAATAAACAATACTGATACAAGTCTTGTATCCAGTCATTGTTTGTATAACAAAGTAAATTTTTGTCATGCTGCGCTGCGCCTTTCAGCATGACATACATACACAGGATACATAACTATAGTATTGTATGTCCAATTGAGTTCTTATGAAAAGAGGATTATCCCTCAAGTTACGCAGACTTATTTAAATTTCAAGTAGAGCTATACATGTGTGTTTAGAAGTTTATTTCTTTTTTCAGAGTAAATCAGAGGCCTTACAGGAGAATCAACCTGAAACTCCAAAAACACAGCCTACAACGGTAGAACAATATTTTTTTTACCTTACTAACTAATGTGAATAGCTTACCTGCCAAACAGAGGAGTAAACTTTTCTATGTAACATAGAAACCATATCCCAGGGTTTTTTGAATAATGAGTTGCTTACGTCCACTGCATTAATTATGAGTAGAGTTTTTTGTAAATTGCATTTTTATTGCAGGAGGCCCAACAAAATGAAGAACCCGAGCGTGCTATGTGGGGAAATCAACTTGAATTCCTTATGTCATGTATCGCCACTTCAGTGGGCCTCGGCAACGTCTGGCGGTTTCCATTCGTGGCGTATCAAAACGGTGGAGGAGCTTTCCTCATACCATACATCATCGTTCTCATTCTAATAGGAAAACCCATGTATTATTTAGAAGGAGTACTTGGACAGTTCAGCTCAAGGAACAGTGTAAAAGTGTGGGCGCTGTCGCCGTCAATGAAAGGTAAACAAAATACCTACTTTAATTATTGTTTATTACCTAGTGATTGCGATCAGAAATTAAATGATAGATAATAAAATCCAGACTGATTAACGTCAAGCTTCATTAACTAATTTGTTTTATATGTTGGACAAAATGTGAAATTTCATGCACGAAGCTACAAATACCTATCATATCAGCTAAAGAATTTAGAATAGGGAATCTTTAGGGTTTTCTTGAGAACTCGGCATCACCTTGCATTTTAGGGGAGTTTTCTTCTAACCAACAGGATGCAAAGAATACTAGACTTGCGGATTATTAAAATGGCTATATTTTTGTCAGGCACTGGCTGGGCTCAAGCTCTGGGATGCGGCTACATCCTCTCATACTACGTGTCCATCATCGCCCTATGCCTGTTCTACCTTGCTATGAGCTTCCAAGCGACGCTACCCTGGACAATATGTGAACCCGAATGGGAGAACTGTGTACCCTCAAATGCTGTTAATATTACGCATGTGGAAAATGCGACCAGCAGTGCAGAATTGTATTTTCTGTAAGTTTTATTTCACTTTCTTTTGACTACGCTTTTGTAATACATAGTTGAGCCAAATTAAGTTTTCATCTTTTTTTATCTTTATTAACTTTCTCTGAGTCTTCTCATTTAGCACTAGATTTTGCGAGGCTTATTTCATAACATACAAAGAGTAGTAACACATTAAGGTACCTGTCTGATTTTTGTCTAATTATTTTAGGAGAACAGTACTTCAACAAAGCGATGGTATCGAAGGTGGATTAGGTATGTACCATGTTTGTTATATATTGATACAAATATATTATGATTTATGTTAACAATTAAGAATGAACAGTAAAAATCTACAAAAAATCTTTTATCTATCTTTTTCAATATATAATAATAGTATTATCTACTAGATCAGGCTTTGTATAACCAGTAACAATGTGTTAACTTGGTGTTAAATATAATATTTTAAGAGGATTATTATATTTCAGGTGCTCCAATATGGTACCTTACCTTGGCCCTGTTCATATCGTGGGCCATCATTTTCGGCATCGTATTTCGCGGAGTCAAAAGTTCCGGCAAAGCTTCTTACTTCCTGGCCATATTCCCATACGTTGTTATGATTATTTTGCTCATCAGGTAAATACTTTATTTCATGGCATTAATTTATATACAACCCTATATTTTTTGAAGAGCTTGGATTCCTTAAATGTAATTTTTACCTTTTTTTCAATTACAGTACAGCAATTTTAGAGGGAGCTGGTAACGGAATTCTTTTCTTCATTACACCTCAATGGGAGAAGCTTGCTGAATTAAATGTAAGTGAAAATAAATATTTTCATTCAAAACCTGTATTAAAGTATCGATAGTTTATTTATCCATTGTCAGTTGTGGGTACATAATTAATGCAAAAAAAAAAATTACGAAAACTGTCTTTTGCAGGTGTGGTACGCAGCAGTTACCCAAGTATTTTTCTCATTGTCCGTATGTACTGGAGCTATTATTATGTTTTCTTCATACAACGGATTCCGGCAAAACGTTTACAGGTACAGTTTGTTAATTTATTTCTTATTTTATCTTAGAATTTATTCAAAAATAATTTTACTTACTGATCCAAAATCTAACTATCTATAAATTGTTCTTATCATTAAATTGATTTCATTTCCAGGGATGCCATGATAGTAACAACTCTTGATACATTCACAAGTCTTTTGTCCGGTATTACAATCTTCGGTATTCTGGGCAACCTGGCCCATGTATTGAACCGTGACGTGCAAGACGTGGTCGGCTCCGGAGGAACTGGCCTTGCCTTCGTGTCCTACCCTGATGCTATTGCCAAGACCTTCCAACCACAGGTATAACCAAGTTCTTTAAGATTTTGTGTCCAATTAGAATGATAAATGTATATTTGTGTATCCATGTCAAATTACCTCTTTTTTTGTAAGTAAGTAACTAAAGGTTCTATGTAATTCAATGACAACATAACCTGTATATGTCCTCGTTATCAAAATATGGACCAACGCACGGCTCCAATCAAATGCAATTTCGACTGTGATTTCATATGACTGTAATTTACCGCTCGAGTGTAATAGATTTATTTTATAAGTAGATAATATTTCCGTTCGACCATTTTGTCGATAAAAGTAGATTGCCATGAAATCAATCAGTTCCTGGTTTCACAATGCCGAATGCATTTTGGTTATATTCGTACAGTCACTCTTAATAAGCGTGTAATATTTTTATTTATAGTGCCGAATAAATGCATACCTGTATCGCTTGTTTACGATTCTATTCAAGTTATATATAGAGTCATCTAATTTTTACAATAACATTAAACTAATTTTAAAACGTGAATACCTACTCGTAAAGGTATGACAATTTCAAAAACAGAACTTTTTTCTTTTCCAGCTATTCTCGGTGCTGTTCTTCCTAATGATGTCAGTGTTGGGAGTGGGGTCTGGAGTGGCATTGCTGTCCACTATCAACACGGTGTTGATGGACGCGTTCCCGCGCGTGCGCACTGTCTACATGTCCGCTATCTCATGCTGCGCAGGCTTCCTCGTCGGACTCATCTACGTTACTCCTGTTAGTATATTCGTACTGTGTTTACACTGGCACATGAAAAAAATGTACAGGATAATTTAAAACTAGAGGCTTATCATCTGACGGCTCGTCTGCTTGTTTGATGGCATTTTCCCTAAAAGAGACAGCTCTACACTGTCATTTTTCATGAATATTTACAGATGTAATTAATAAGAATCTACAATCACAACCCGGCAAAAATTATGTGTTACCTAAATTAATGTCTGCTCCAAATGTATATTGTCTAAAAATGTTTAAGTATTTGTTTTTTGTGAAAGATAAATAAAAAAAAACTGAGAATCTCCACAGGTAGAGTCACTATCTAACCAAAGAATTTAAAACTCGTGATCCGTGGATCGTGTTTCCCATTTAGTTTAATCACAGATTCTTGAAGTATAATAATTATCCTAGTTCTTAGGTAATCTCTATCAGTGAGATGATGTTTTTTGAAGTTACTAGGTTGATGGCGCATTACCAATTTCTTTCGTGTAGCACGATATCACTAAAAATTTAAACTCGACTTATTGTATTTGTATTGTATTATGTTGTGTCGCAAATGACTTGATGCAAATACTCGTAATAAAATGTGTGTGTTAGGATCTATTTGGTGCAAATGGAGTTTAGAAATAACGACATAGGAATTGAGGTCACTTAGGTTTTTGGAAATAATTAATATAGGAATAAAGTCCAGTAGTTATAAACTCATTATTAAGTATGTTGTTGTATTAGCTATTTGACTCCTTCGTTGTATACTGACATATTTCTGTTATCATTTTTTCAGGGTGGTCAGTATATTCTGGAATTGGTGGATTACTATGGTGGGACTTTCCTCATTCTTTTCTGCGCAATCGTTGAAGTCTTCGGAGTCTTTTGGATTTACGGTAATTATAATTATATAAAATCAACGTGCGATAAATTATAATCCTATAATTTACCTAATTGCGGTCATTAAACTTCAAAGACATTTTATTGCGCTGTGAAGTACCTAGTGAAGATAGACTCTTGACTATAATTACATTGATGTAATAAATAGTTGATTACTCTTTATACAGGGTAATAAACAACTAACAACAAGATATTAAACTTTTATAATGGTCACACTACTAACTAGGTAACAAGGTAGATGTAAACTTTGTAATGTAGGTATGTCGCATAAAAATTGGGTACCTCTTTTTAAACTTTTTGACGAAAATATTACGCTGTGTCCTCCGTGTGTGGGTCCAACTCGCACAAAGTCGTATTTTTCAACTCTATTGTCACAGATTTCTTTAATGTTTAATAATTTCATAGTATTGACGATTTCTATGATACAATCGAATGCTGCGTTTGATTCCCAGCGAGATATAAATGTAAATTATTAGTCTTAATTTCTATTCCCTACCTGGGTTCATCTTATCTTGTTGTCTTCGTGTGTTGTTCGACTAATAAACACAGGCATTTCTAGAGTGAGACCATGAGTATAATTTAGTATTATTTAAATAAATGCTTTATTGCCACACACTTTTACACTATTTATACTAATAAATATTAACAATCATAAGGAATAACCAAAAACAAAACTTTTTTTAACCTTTTTTTTATTTATACCAGGTCTGGAGAGCTTCTGTCTGGACATTGATTTCATGCTGGGCATCAAGACGAGCATCTACTGGCGGTTATGTTGGGGTATTATCACGCCCGCAATGATGGTCGTCGTCTTCGTGTACGCGCTCATCACCATCGAGGCGCTTGTATTCGCTGGGGTCTATTATTACCCCATTGCTGCTTATGGTAAAAAATATTCAGTGACTCTTAATTTCTTAACCACGTTCAATAAAATGCTTAATTTTTCATGCCACGTGCCATGTTCTAAAATACAGAGGTAATAGTTTGAAAATACTGGATAATTTTAGCGAAGTATTACATAGTTATCATATCAAAAGACTGCTCCAGTAATCGACTATAAACTAGTCATTGAACATGAGTACTGCGTAGTTGTGCAGATTTTAACAACATTACTTCTTTCAATTTCAGTGAGCGGATACTTGATGCTTTTCGCGGGAATTGCTCTAGTTCCTATATTCATGTTATTCACGATACGCAAGTACCATACATATGGGAATCTCTGGCAAGTAAGTAACCATTAAATATATTTAAGTATCTATTATTATTCAGGTACTTTGGAAATAGAATGAACTGAACAGCAATTTTTTGGTTTTGGCTCGTATTAAGGATGCCTGGATACTCCAATCTGTCTGACCAAATACGATTGGTAGTAGGTACAGCTCCATTATTATTACCGTAAATAAAAATTATTAACTAAAGTCGTGTGTTTAGGTACTACTGATATAATAAGGTATTTAAAAACTTCCCGTCAAGTAACTATCTCTAAACCTAGCTAGCTGGTGCCTAGTGTCACTGTAATGATAAAAATAAATTATTCGCGCGTAAATTGTCTTGTAATTATTAGTTTATCTGTGACCCTAACTTTATTAGGTACTCTACAAAGAACTAAATCCTTTTTGCAGGCCATTAAGGAGTCGTTCCAGCCCAAAGCTTCTTGGGGTCCTCGGTCAACCCAGCTGAAGCAAGAGTGGCTGCTGTTTAGAGGGGAGATTGAAGCAAAACGGCAAAAGCTGATGCTGCCACGGTGGAAACATCTCCTGTACAGTGTTATTGGACTCTACAATAGAAGATGAGTGTAATGCTGCATGCAGTGACGTTGGGACTTTTATGCGAGTGATAATTATTCTATGATTTAATAGGTATTAACAAATGTTTACCTTCTTGTTTTGTAATAATTTAAGAGAAATATGTACTTAGATAGATAAACGTTACTATTGTTATTGTTGATGTTATGTGAACAATTTAGGTATATATTATGTAAAATATTAAGTAAAAACCATTTTTAATGGCCAGTTCCTCTACACGCTAATTTTATATCGATATACACTTACTTCATAAGATCATACATGGTCATACATTTGGCATGAATAAGCTTATAATATTAACTTTTGAAACAATTGAATGATAAAAACTTTTGTTAAATATTTTATGTGACTATACTAAATAAGGAAATGCTCTGTAGTTACTTAGTAATATTTGTTTGAATCTAATAATTACTGTCTGATAATTTTGTACATTATGAAATAATCTATGGCGCGATCCATATTTACTTAATGACCTCAGTGAATACCTACTTCATCTCAAAATAGCTTTGTACTTATTTATACTTTAACTCTACCTACTTAGCGCAGTATTCAAGTGATTTAAAACTAAAGAGCTAATTTACCCACACAGATTTCCCATATCAATGAATGTTTTTAAAAAATCGGTTGAGTAATTTCAAAGATTCACTTAAACAGAGAAACATTGTCTCTTATTAGTTTAGATGAAATATACGTAAAAGGGAACTGAAATTAATAGATTTAAATTTTGTATTTATTTGTAAATTATTGGGAAAGTACTTTTAGTATTTAATTATTTATGTCTCCTATAAAATTATGTCCAAAACATTGTACCTATACTATAACATTAATGAAAGCCCATTAATACTTCATTTCTTGTCTTGATATACTCCTATTAAATAGATTTTAATATAATTTTAGCAAATTCGAATTGATTTAAATTGAAACAATAATATATTACAAGCTATTATTACATATTATTATATCAGAAATGTGTTTATTAAAACCATACTCTTGTTATTAGGTAAAATTATTTGTTATATTTTATTAAATAGAGCTCTACCAGAGGTTCGTTGAATTTTAAATTATTTAATAAGTTAGAATCCTAGTTGGAAATAATATATTTTTTTAATTTTACTACGTTAATATTTCAATTTGTGGTAAAAATATTTTGAGTCGTTATTTATTATTATGCAATTTGAAATAAAGGTATAAATAAAATGATTACAAAATGCTTTGATACTTTGATTCATAGAGCTGATTGCGATGTACATAAAAATATGTACTTATATTCGGCGATGAAAAAATATTCTTCAATTAAATACTTATATGAATTTATATTTAATCTTTGTCTATTACGAGCACAATATAATTATAATTAAGTAATTAATGACAGACAGTCACTGTTATTACTGGTACGTATATACTGAATGGGGCCAAAAAAAAACCTCGACATTATCTGTTACAATTGAATGTAACCAGACAGAGAGTAGTAGTAAAATATGTTATTTTGTAATTTTTATAAAAATATGATACATTTAATAAATAAAAATAAAAAATAAACGTAACTGTTTTCTTCTTCAAATACAACCAGGTGAAAAGTCTACACCAGTCTATCCCCGAATCTTCATGTCTGCAAAATTAAACATTAATTAAAGTGTGATATTATTTTGCAATTTTTGCGCAATCACAAATGCATTTATCTACTAATTCATTGGGGAGTACATTATGTGCGAAAAAAAACTTTAAAACAGACTAAATAGTGAATGTATTAGGTACATCATAATACTAAAGTCATTTAGTTATAGAATAAAACTACCAGGCTCCGGAAAATTGTGTTCCTAAAAAAGTATGTTATTAAAACACGTATGAGAGTTACCTCTACGTATGGTAAATAAAACGTATTAAAAATTATAATATTTTTAAAAACAACAAAACCTTTTTCAGATAGCTGGCCAAATATATTAAAAAAATGTTAACCACCTTTATACCTACACTCTAGGTATTATGTATATTCGAAGTATTTTTGAAGTGAAAACTTCTTTAGTGTTGTTGGGATTTGAAAGTCGATAAAACGAAAAAGCGATAGTAAAAAGAGACAGACACATAAATTACATAAGAAAAATGAGATAGGAAACATTATAATTATTATGTTTCTACTTGGCTACTAGATGGCAGCACGGGAGTTGCTTATTAGCGACATCTGTTATCATGTTATTAGTACCATGTTATCAAATATTGAATACTGTCTTGGGTACAGTAACACCTATTAATAAAACCTAAAATAAAACAAAATTAAAATGGAATGCGAAATTTGTTTCAAACTGTGTTAATAGATGACGCTACCTATAAGTTTTAAAAATAGTGACTTGGTGTTTTGTATACGTGTACGTACATTTGTCTCATTAACTTGAAGACAACATTTTTAAAGGTTTCACATGTACCATGTATTAATTGCACACTTTTTTTTAATCTAAAATCTTGACTTTTTTAAAACGCATTTATTATTTCTTATAAATAATTTTTCATCAAAAAGTAATTTCATGGTCTTAATGCTTAATGATAACTATAAAATTCTTACCTACGTAGTTTTTTTTATCTACCCTTAAATACCAAATTACACGAACTGAAGCATTCTTTAAAAATATCTCTACATCTTACAAATAACAACACATTTCTCCTTCTTTTTTGGATTATATCTTAAGTATTTAACTTCTTTATCATATCCTCACAATATCATGTATCAAATAAAATTAATTCCTACTCAAAATCCACTTAGATACAGAGTACAAAATGAGAAAACGAAAGTGAAAACCAATTAAACTCGCTAATCATTGATTTGATTAAAATTTACATATCATGCTGAAATGACTTGTGATTTGGGTATTACAGAACATTTTCTATTTAATTATCCGGTAATATCTGGATGAGTAGCTAAGTGCGTCAATTAGTTGAGTTTGCAACATATTAATTTATCTGATAACTATATTTTGCTTACGTAGAACCATTTTACGATGATAATTTATGAAACTACAACCATCAAATCGTGCCAATTCAATCTAATTATCCGCTATACCTAACTGATTGTCATCTGATACAAACTTATTCCTCTAATTACCTAATATTATTGATTAACTAGAATATAGAGATCAATTTTACCAGATATTAGAATCTTTATTAAATAATTAAGTAGGTAAACATACACTAAACGGTTAATCAATCAAAGATAAAAGATGCAGTACAAGATCCACAAACCCGAAAGCTCTACTACAGAGTTCAAAGTTCACTATATTTTGAGGATTACACTATATGGGTAAATTACATTTATATCGGTATCACATTCCAAGGCCCCGATTCTGGTAAATTAACTAAAATGTCCCACTATTATGATTCTTTAAAAACTTATACCTTGTAATTGATTTAAATGTAAAAAAATATACTTATAAGTAAGTACCTACCTATAGATCTTCAATAAAAGTAACAGTACCTATGCTGAATTTATCAAATTATTCTGCAGACTCAATTGAGACTTTAAGTAAATTACCAGAATCGAGACTTAATTCCGACTCCGACGTCCAGCCAACAATTTTGTAGAAAAAACAGATAACAAATGAACAACAGTCGGTTTGAATTGCCTGTGTGGTGTCTAAACCTAACACAGAGTAAGGAATGTAATTCTTTGTGAAACCTAAGATAAGAATTTTTTATCACTTTCTGATATAGTATCAAGCAGAATCCAAGCATTAATAAATACCAAGGCTAAATAATAAGCTACGGAACCCTAAAAGAGCCAGCAGAGAAAGATTTGGTTTTGAATAATGGCTTTAATATTAAACATTGTAAAGGATTTTGTATAAATTACCTACAATTTCAGCTTAAAAGTGTAACTTTGTGGACTATCATTAAAATTTTGCATTCGTAATACATTTCACGCTTACGCTATTTAAGACCTTCAATAAGAACTTTCCAATATTTTTTTTATTTCATAAAAATATTTATTTTTTATTTCACGGATCGTTTCTTAAAAAAAAAATTAAATAGTTGTATATTTTTTCTGACCCTCTTCAGATAATGATATACGAGTAGCTCTACGTATTTCCCGAAAATATTAATTGTGGAATGGCCTACATTTATTTTTTCCGTAGCATGTCGCTACGTTGTATTACTTTATAAAAATACGGAATAGGTATGTCATGACACATATTTTTTGTATTAAAGAAACTTTTATGGTCGAGGCATAATCATTGAGATACTAAAAGCGTAGATACCTAAATACCTACTCAATATTTATGTAGAAACGTGTGTGTGTGTGCCTACGTATAGTAGTTGCATTAACACACGGAAATCATATAGCTCTCGTGAATATCGATATCGCCATGATGTATTTTATTTATCTTCAGATATGTATCTATTGTAATAAGGTTTCGGAAAAGTCACACACTTTTCTTTAGTAGCCAGCCAGAAGCGTCGTGCCAAAAATGGTTAATACTTATGTTTTTCATTATTTTTATTACATTCATTAGTAACTGAAATATAATATTTTTAGTGTAAAATATTTATTACCACAAAAAAAAGTTAAACACATTTAAACGGTTTTATTGTTAGCATTATTTGTTTTTTTAAAGATGTTGTTAGTAAAAGCTCAAAATGCATGGTGATTCTCTTGCTGAGGTTTTCCGACTTTTTTAATTTTAGTGTAATATTTTAGAGTTCTGGCTCAACCAACCCTGCTTATGATGGGTCTTCAGAAAAAGTAAATACATTTCGACGGAGTACGACAAAGAAAGAACTAACGCTAGATTCAAAAAATGTAAAGGTAAGTTACAGAAATTACCTACTATGTAGATAGGTACTTATATGGTCTTTTAATGATAATTTTAATATTTTGATTTTAAATTATAAAAAACTCTATCCTATACATTATACTCGTGCCTATTAGCATTTTCTTCTCGTTCTAAAGCTTCTGTAATCAACAAGAATTAACCTTCGATTAAGTGCTAAAATTCTAATATTATTAAGTTTATAGATTTAATACATACCTACCGTTATGTTTATATTGACATGTAAGTGAGTACAAAACACAAATTCCTAATAACTATGACTACCTAGTTAAGTAAATCATTATGTAGGTAAGCTATTAGTTTCAAAACGAAATAAGTTATTTGAATTTAATGCAGTAAAATCATTTAGCTCTAAAATTTTATTTTATTTTACTCACACTCATACCTATTACAAATACTATATTGTACCTACGTAAGTACATAAATTGTAGGTATTATAACTTAGGAATACATTTTTATTGTAGTACAGTCTACTGCTTTTATTACAATAGTAAAACTTCCTAACAAAATAGGTTTGATATCTTGTTAGCAGATACAGTTAGACAATAAAATAATCAAGTTAGCGTTTAGGTAAAAATTTAGCTAAATGGCGGTAAACGTTAACACGTAATTTATCTTTATCTGGAAATAAATTACTTTATAAGATGCGATAACATATCAAAATACAACAGCGGCAAATTAAAGAATTGTCTTTAATTTGATAGGCAAACGAATATTTTCATCAGTATACATTGTAATATTTAGAATATTTAGGGTCAATTATGGAATTAAATCAGACATATTGAACCTCAAATAGTAACGTACCACATATTTAGGTATATGTAATCAGAACTTTATTCACTGATAGAATAGAGGGCCTTTAATATCTACTTTTTTACAGGAGGATCCAGAAACACCTACTAAAGAACGTCCAACATGGGACAATCAAATAGAGTTCCTAATGTCCTGCATTGCCACATCTGTAGGGCTCGGCAATGTCTGGCGATTCCCCTTCGTGGCCTATCAGAATGGTGGAGGGGCCTTCCTCATTCCCTACATCATTGTGTTAATACTTATAGGAAAACCTATGTACTATTTGGAAACTTTCCTCGGCCAATTTAGTAATAGTAATTGTGTGAAAATATGGGATCTTTCACCAGCTATGAAAGGTAAAAAAATTAACCTCAATCTACTTTTGAATAAACCGTGTAAAAAATTAACCGTTATAATTTCTGAAAGATAAAACTTGGGGTTTTTTAAAGTTTTTCTAACGCTCATAATTTTTTTTATGTAAGTACTTATATCTATAGTATTAAAAAAACCTAAATTTTCGTAAAATTTTCAGGTACGGGTTACGCTCAAGCTCTAAGCGCCGTCTACGTGCTATCCTACTATGTATCTATAATTGCTCTATGTTTCTATTATTTCGCCATGAGTTTCCAAAACCCCTTGCCTTGGTCAATATGTTTGGAGACATGGAGAAATTGCGTCCCATCTGGTGAATCCGTCAATATGAGTTCCATTGAGGGAGACCCAAAAAGCAGTGCCGAATTATACTTTACGTAAGTCACACAGATTTCACTTGTAAACTACCGTATTATGATTTTAAAGCTTTCAAAATAACTTGATAAGAAAATATAGAAGGAACCCTAAATAGGTACTTAAGTAGGAATTCATAGTCTTCTGTGTAAAATATAGATCTGTGTGACAGGGAAATAGTGTTGTCACTATTCCTATCGTAAGTTACATTTTTGAGCAGGCACATGAGTAATAATACCTACCTACTCTTTGTAGGGCGGAACGTTTTCAGATAGATTAATATTTGCTAACCTGTATTGGAGCTTAAGGGATTAAATTAAAACTGTAAATATTTTGCTAAGTACCTGATAAGGCAAATTAATCGTAGAATCCGGCCTTATTGATACCTATATAGGTAGGTAGTAAAGAATAACCTTTAATACCTACCTAATAAAAATATGTCCCCACATAATAAGTATATTTACCTATTTTCAGACAAACTGTACTGAGACAGTCCGATGGTATTCATGACGGCATTGGTGAGTTCATATTCTAAATCTAAATTTTAGTCTAAAACCAAACGTGAGAGCCTTACACTTCAGGCAGACTGATTTTGGTGAGGCGATGATATTTGCCATGGGAATCCTGTTCACGTAGGCTAATGCTTTTCAGAATGTATCTATCATTGGAATGTTCTGTCCAGTTAACTAATTTCCCTCATCAAGAAAAAAAAGCGCAATTCTGAGAGCAAAAAGTAACCACTTTAATTTATAATTGTATCTTAAAATTATGCTTCACAAAAACCCATCCTTAGTGATTAACTTATTAGGTATGTAACTAATACTTAAAAAAAACCTGTAAAGCTTATTTAGATCCAGACAAATTCAATAGCAGCTTTCTTTTTTTGTTTTCAGGTGCGCCATTATGGGATCTTACACTGTGTTTGCTTGCATCGTGGATCGTTATTTACGTCATCGTAGCTCGCAGTGTAAAAAGCTCCGGAAAAGCCGCTTATTTCCTAGCGATTTTTCCATATATCGTCATGTTCATTTTACTAATTAGGTAAAGTATAACTGTATTTGTATTGTGTAGAAATATGTAGGATACAGATAGATTTTGATACGGATAATGACCAAACACTGTTTTAATATGATTTTTAGGGCTGTAACGTTACCTGGCGCATCGAAAGGAATACTGTTCTTCATTACTCCAGAATGGGAAAAAATCTTAGAAATTCGAGTAAGTTTTTTTTCTTTGTACCTATCTATTATTTGCTACCAACTTTGTGCTTTTTTATCTGTAAATTGTTACATTATATTTACAATTGTGTTTTACAGGTTTGGTACGCGGCAGTGACTCAAGTGTTCTTTTCCCTCTCTGTGTGTTCAGGAGCACTGATTATGTTCGCTTCCTACAATGGATTTACAACAAATGTTTACAGGTCAGTACCATATTTAGTAATGACATCTAATTTTATAGCAGCTCCAAATTGCCGTCTGTAACCTAAGTTTGTAACCTCAGTCTGAGTATATGTGTTTTGAGGACACTGTATTATCTCTTATCATCCCAAAATCTTTTCACTTTTTAGAGACTCCATGATTGTGACAACATTAGATACGTTCACAAGTTTGATATCTGGTATAACAATATTCGGAGTCCTGGGAAATCTGGCTTACGAACTGAACTACGATGACGTCGGTCAAGTGATCGGTGCTGGTGGAACCAGTTTGGCTTTCATATCCTACCCAGATGCTATTGCCAAGTCTCCCATTGTTCCTCAGGTAGGTATATTCACTGTTAGCGATTACGTAATAGGTACACACACTTCAGAAACCTGCTTATGGAATGTTAGAATTTAAAACAAAAGGGTGGCATGAACAAATTAGACGTCACTCACAAACACTTACCTACCTATAGGTTACTACTCGCAAGGAAAAATGTACCCGTCACATCTAAGAGTAAATGCCTGCCCAAAAATGAACTACATTAAGCTCAATCGTCAAGTATTGTGTATTAAAATTTATGAGTGATACAATTTTTTCGTCTTCTAAAACTAACACTTAAACAGCAAGCTTAGCGGTAGCATCAACCATGAAAATAGTTGCATATTTCGTTAAGACATCTTAACGTGTGCTACAGAGCTCCATGAAACTTATTATGTGGGTTGGTTTTATCTATTTAACTTAAGGCTTGAATATATGCCAATGACTTTGCGTAAATAAATTCAAAATTAGTAGGTACCTATCGACATTTTTAAGTTGTGAAAATCAATCATATTTGAAAATACTAAAATTAAAATATACTCTCTTTACAGACTTCGATAAGTAAGTACCTAGTACTGTAGGTAGGTAGACTACCTAGTATTATCTGATAACCTACCTGCAATATAACCTATAACGATTTTTGATAAACTAGTTAATTCGATAAAATCTTTAATATCACAACAAAAACCCTTATCAGATAGCTTATTATAATTGCCGATGTTTTATCAAATTGTTTAAGTACCTATTTTACAATACTAAATCTATTATATTATTAGTATTACCTATCTATATCCATATTTAATACTTATAATAATAAAACTCTGGGGGTCGAAAGTGTACAATAGAATAATTTTTGGAAATTTTAATGGACCTACTACGTCCGATGTAGGTACCAAGGCATTTTTTCTAAGACATTTTTATTCCAAATAACGT
>LGAG01000968.1:5154-28500 GCA_001278395.1 Lerema accius | reverse complement strand
GCTGTAACGTGTGCATGTCTCAAGTTAGCTCGAGATAGCCGTTGAAAATTTAAATTTAATATTTTTATTATATTTTTATTAAATAAACTACACACATCAACAAAGTCTAAGACTCAGTCAATATTCTGAACTTTTTTGCATAAATCTAATCTAATGACTGTACTGATCACTCATAACCTTTAAAAATTAATAAGTATATGTTAAAAATAGTGTTCTAAATTTAAAATTTATGTAACTTATGTGTACTCTTTTGCGAAAATTGGTGGTACAACGTTTTTGAAGATTTCTTTAAGGATCTCTTCTCGTTCTATGTCTATTTTTTTTCAGGTAGATTTTTATTTATTGGTGAAAATCGACATCAGGTCAGAAGTTTGGAGTACTGAGTGTAATGTAGCGTCGCATTTTTCCACGAAAAATAATTTTCTTAGCAGTGGGAATGTTCCAAGCCTAGCGTTCAAAACGTGAAGTTTCTGCAACTGTTCTCTTTAACCAGTTGGGCTTTCGAAAATCGTAGCCTCACTATCGAGCCACTGGAAGCATGGTCTAGCAGAACCCTGGTAGATATCGACCAAAAAATCAACAATAACATTGTTTTTCACCAAATATAGCCAGAATAGAGTCTCAAACTAGAGCTCGGCAGCTCGTAAAAGAGCTGCGATTCAGGTACCAGGAGGTTTTCGGCATCCAAACTGCCAGGAGAGCGTCACATGATGTCGGTTTAAAGGCTAGTAAGCCGTTACAGGCCCAAGCAATTTGGCGTGGCAAACGAGGACCACGGCTATAAGGTGTACGTGCACACTAACAATGGACTGAAAATCAATGTGCTCATGCCCTGACTTTTGATGAAACCAGGTTCAGTTTCAATCTTGACTAAAGAAGGACACGCGTTCAGCGTATTCCAGGAAGTCATAAAAAACTTCAGTGTCCTCTAGAAGTTATTTCCTGTCAAGGTGGAACAAGCATGGTTTGGGCAGAAATCTGTACTAGCGGAAAACCTGACCTCGTTTTTTAACGAGGCACTATAATTACCGAAAAATGCCGCCGAAAGGTGGTGGAGCCTTTTGTTCCTCGATTCTAATGGCAAACTGGTAGAGATATCCAGTAAATGGAAGACAAGGATAGATCACATACCAAGAGGCAAGTGATGAACGTTTTCTATGGAAATGATGTCGATGTCCTAGACTGGTCCAGGCAATCATGTGACATGAACCCTAAGATCATGCATGAGATTTGCTCGGCAGAAACCTGTTTAAAGAGATTTCTCAGAATTTTTACATAAAACAAGACCATTTTTGCATCTCCCCCCAAACTTGGAGCAAGTTTCCCTAGGCCACTATTAACAACCTAATTTTAAGCATGCCGAAGGGTTCTAAAGACTTAGCTCATGCATTAGGAGTTTCAACTAACTTCTAATTACAAATTCCATAAATTTTTTATGGTAAAAAAGTCAATTTCTAGGTTTTTTTTTACATTTTCTTCAGTACACGTTTTTGACCGTTTACTGGGCTTTAGATTTTTCTTATTAAACTTTATTTTTATTACTCGATATGACTATTATTTTACTCGTTTTACATCGGAAAATGATTTACTTTTTATCCCGCGGGAAAAAAATGGTACACCGAGGTAAAATTATCAAAAAAACATCAAAATTGCGGGTGAGTCTTAGACTTTGTTGATGTGTGTAGTTCTCAATCTATCTTTTTACAATAACACCTAAATTTTAATAGACTAACATTAAGCATAAAATGGTTGACGCGCCATATTTTCGTGGTTGTACTGCTACTTCCTCATACGTCGAATGTTGCTCGAAACGGCCACATGAAGAGCACATATTGACACTACAAGTGGCACTAATATCTCACAACCTTTCACGTATCATCGACATGCACCGAGAGCCTCACCGCTCTAATAACGGTCAGTTGGATTGTATTAGACCACTTTCATTCACACACCACACCACCCATACTGACCATTGTGTGGTCCCGGCTGCACTGGTCCGTTCGGGGGAGGTATGCCGGCCTGAGGTACGCCGGGATCTGCATCGATAATATCAAAACCACCTATAATACTATCACGCGTAACATGTTCCGAATAATAAACAACAGTTTGTTTTCGCATTACATGCATGATTACATAAATCAATACAATAGATTTTTTTTTATTATAACTTGAGATATTACAATTTTTTTTTACAAATTCAAAGCTTACGAAAATGCTACAAAAATAACAGATTTGGATAATATTATACATCGGCTTTACATTTACAATAAAATTATACAAAAAATACATCACAAAATAATATTCAATGTAAAAGTATTGATTGCCCCATGTATGACAGACAATAGCTTGGGAATGTCTCGACAAATTTTATGTGCTTAAAATTTTTACCAAAATATATAAACTTTCGTCTGGACGGTGAGAATCAACTAAGCTTTACTATCAAATTGCACTGAGAAAACTCGAAGTTATCTTGGCTTCATCCAATTACTGGTCTTTTTGGTTTTCAGGTTTTACATGTCTTCCGAACACGGCTGCCTATAGCGGCATAGAGCTGATCAAATGATAAATCAAACTTTACTTTGACAAGCAAGTTTTGTCCATATCGGATTGACTACATTTGACGATTTTTGATTGAAATTATGTTTGTCCAGCAAGTCTGATCTTTTACAGGCAACTTTAGGAAACAAACAAAACAAAGGACAGTCAACACTTACCAACTCCTTGAGGGTGCGCCTGAACTGGAATCCCGGCAGACGGTCTGTGCGGCTGCCGGCGACTGTACCCCGTCTGATTGCGGAATGCTGATACCGAATTCCTTAGAAACCTGCAACAAAAATAGTATTCTTATAATTATATTCCAATAACGTGAACTGGGCGTATTTGATTGCATCTTTCTCCAATTATAAAGTCTCAATTTGACCACCAAAAAGGAATATACATGTATTATAATAATATGATCAGATAATGGTTTTTATTAATTTACCTGTTGGGTATCAATGTTGTTGGTGCTATTTCCTTTTCACGACAATCTGGACATTCATGGTCTTCAGATTCCAGTAGAGCACCTCTGATGCCTACAAATAATTGAAAAATAACACTGTAATACCAAACAACGTTTAAACAAAAATATTTGCTATTAGAATAACAAACTATGAAATCAAAGAATTTCAAAACAAGACACAACTACAAAATAGCAACGTATGAAGTTTAAAGGATTTCAAAACAAGTCAATGTTGTCTTAACTATAAAAGATGCAAAACTTCATTGACAACATTAACAAAAATAAGAATGTAACTATATTTTTACACACATTAAACAACTATATACAAGCAAATATCAATTTCAATTATTTGAATCAAATACATTTAGCAAAAACTTACACTCGTCACAAAAAGAGTTTCCACAGCATGGTATCATGACGGCATCGGTGAGCAGATCCCGACAGAGGCTGCAGATCAACTCGTCTGGAATGGTGGGCTCTGGCGCTGCCGGCGCGTTGGTGGGCGTGTCCGCGCCGCCCGCGTTCTCCGACGCCAAATACGCCTCACTGCATAAGTAAAATCATTTAAATAACTTACAAATAATCCTGTGAAAATTTCAGTTTCAATAATATTTCATACATACAACATGAAGAATTGATAACCCCCTTTTTAAGTTGGTTAAAAAGCTAGGGACCGTACAATCTATTTTTTAATTTAAACTTATCCTTCAGTAGTTTCATGAAAAACTTGTAACGGAAATCACATTATGTACATGTGTCACACTTTTTCAGTAATTTATAAGCAATGTCATCATGTCAGTTATCACATAATCATGCTCAAACTTTTGAAAAAACTGCTTTGAACATGAATATTTCTGTTTTGGGTTAAAGAAAAGTCTAAAAAAAGCCGACTATATATTTCTATAGCATGTAATATTGATGGGTAAGGTAGTACGAAATAACTAAACCCATTACAGTGTAGTCAAAAAAGTAGTTCATGGATTTTATTATTTTAATCTATGGAATTTAGGAAAAAAAATTATTAAATTTTGTTGATTGTGTAATAGGTTTTAGTAAGAAGTAGTAAGTGCTTTAATTTTTTAAAGCACTTCTGATTGATATAATAAGTAATGTACATACTGATCCACTGCTGGCACTGCATAGGTTCCACTTGGGGTCATCATGGCTCCAGGTGCTTTTGGCCCATCAACGGGTACCATAAAACTTCTAGGTATTCCTGTGCTTCTTTTAATATCTACAGTTTCACCCTAAAAAAAATTAACAGTGTTTAATCCAGCGTCTTTTCTGCTGCATTTAAAATATCAAGAATGTTTTATAACAATTTTAAATATACATACAGAATTAGCAGCAGGACAATCTTTAATCCAATGTCCTCTTTTCTGACACTTGTAGCAAACGTAATTAGGAGGAACTACTCCTCTCTGATTCTGACCTCGAATCTTTTGATAACTGTAATGAGTGAACAAATTGTTTAGCCATAGCAATTATATAAATACATCATAAATATTTACAGGTTTCAAAGCCATACCAAAATATGTACAGAACATTTTAATACGCTGTTCTAATTAAATTACCCTACAAGGAGACTAGCAATCATAAATTAATGTTCAAGTAGACAGTACATCATTACAAAAAAAAATGGTGATTTATCAACAACAAATATAGTTCTAAAAATTTTCAAAAGATTATAACTTAGCATTAAAACTGTATTTTAAAATTTGATAATTGTGAGATTGTACACTATTCAGACAAAGCAGTGATATTATAATTATTAAGCTATCATTCACCACAAGTAATACTTGCAGCATGCATGTAACTTGTTACCAATAGTGATAGATCAAAAAATTACATGGGTAGGTGAATTAACTATAAAAAAAAGTTAATTGGAATTTTAACAACCATTTATGTCCAATTTTAACCAGTATCTACATCATTTTAATAGAAAACTTAATCACATTATTTCCAATTCCCAAATAAAAATTAATAATATGTAAAAAAAATTGTGAAGCCCATTTAATATTTCATAATAAAGTGCTGTAACCTTACTTGCTAGGGTCGTAGTCAACAGTGGATTGTGATATCATAGCATTTATTTTATCCTGTTCACTACCTTCCATTCGTGATAAATCAGCCAATCCTTTGCTAAGACCCACATCTTTATGCAATGAATTGACACCACTTCCAGAACCTTCCCACTGCTTTTTGGGTTGTTGAGAAAGTGGGATTCTTGCCACAAGTAGCGATGTGTTCTTTGGAATTAACGTAGTATCGTCTACATAAACTGCAAAATATAGTATTATGTTTTAAACATTATTGTAGTTTTTCACTAAATGTTGTACAATACGTTGACTTGAAAAGACCAAAAAAGTTACAGTATTATGCATATAGTTATAGTGATGGTATCGGGTCAAATTGCGTTATAGACACTGAGAATATTTTGTAATATATTAGAAATTAGACCATTCCTTTATAGGATATATTCTCCGCCTATACAGGATTTTGTATGTATATGGTGGTACAAAGTATACGTTTTCATTTTTTACCCATCAGACAGAATGGTCTGACCCAGATGGAAGTAACAGATATAAAATTAAAGTGGTTAAAGTATCTCAATTTAAATTATCGTAATTATTTCTAGTGTATCATAATTTGTATTTATTGAATATTACAAACCTTCTTTAGTTTGGGCATTAGTAATCTGTAAATCAAAGTCTGATGTTTTTCCAATGCGCTTTTGCTGAGATATGGCGGCTTTCAGGTCTCCTACAGAAATGTGCAGTCCATCGAAAGTGACAGTATCGTAATCCAATGCACTTTTGAATTTATAGTGCACAGACATTGCAATGAATGTAAAACGAATATTATTTTATGTAACATGACAATATTCATTCACGTGTAAAATTTACTAATGGAATAGTGAAAGAAACATCGAAACTAAAAAAAATCAACATACGATAATTAAAGAGTGTTTGCTTCAAAACCACGTATGTGCCTTCAATACGAATAATAATTATTAGCCATTGAAAATAAATCACTATAACGCTATCACAAACAGACGCGTCGGTGTGGCGATCAATCCAAAAATTACAATTTGACAATCCGCCATTACAAGCTAAGCCCATAAACAATCACAAACTACTGACCATAGAGTACATATCGAGGGGTAACGGGCTATTTGGTTTAAGCGACACTTTGGGCGAAATAGACTTTTTTACATATTTGGAATCAGCGAATTTTTCTGCGTCGTTTGAGCCGGGTTTGGTGACGATCGGAGCACTTTTTTGTCGCTTAATACAACCCAATTTTTAGGGCCCATTTTGGTCTGCAAGGTATGAAGCGACACAAAATATTGACAAATTTAGGAATTGTGTTGCATAAGCTCACTACCAAATTCAAAGACAGTCGTTTAAACTTTTTTTCCTGGAACAAAAATTTACATGCAACGTAAGTTAAAGCATTTAGCCTGATCTTAAGAATATATAGAAATGTCACTTCATACAAATAGCCTATTTGTTAAATTCTTATCCAGTGTCGCTTAATACATAAAACTTAAAAAAAAATAACTTTATAAAAATGCGTCCAGTTTTTGAAATACCAAAGAATCGCATAAACTAATTAATCATATTTTAATAACTTTACAAATGGTATTTAAATAAATTAGCTTGGATTTAAAATATGGCCAATTCTTTGATTTAACACTTAGCTTAGATTCATTATTTGCATGCCCTAGGCGGTTAAGTCACTTGGCCTGGAACAAGAAATAATAAACCTAGACGGTTAAGACATTTAGCCTGGAATAAGAAACAATAATCATTGGCGGTTAAGTCATTTAACCTGGAACAAAAAAAAGGAAACAAGGGGTCATTTTGTATTAAACGACATTTATTTTCGTTAAAAATAGAAATATTAAAGAAAAGAGTAAATGCAATTATGAGGAATATGATATAAAAACAGAAAAAACCTTGTTTTTGAAAAAAAAATGCGATTTACTAAAATTATGATTTTTTTTCCAAAAATCGAAACTTTAAACTGCTCTCCTGTAAAGTTCCAAAAATGTCGCTTAATACAAGTAGCCCGGAACCCCTCGATATAATCACAGACTCTAACAGAAATCAAACATAGATGTTCCAATAATGGTTTTTATTTTCCTTATATTAATTTGATCTATGGTTTATGGTGGTTACGGTCAGAATGAAGTAAAAACTGTAATTATTTAAAAAATAATAATCAATCATGTCGATGATTATAGTATTAGTGATTTTATTTTTCTTACATCGATAAACGAGCACCCTGCTAGGTTGCTACTTTTCACCACAACATAGAGAGAATAACATGCCTCTGTGAATCATGACTTAAGATCGCAAACTGATTTAATTTTGGATATAAGAAAAGATAACTAATTTCTTCCCAGCTTGTTCTCTAGTTCACTTTGACTATAAAATAGGCCTCTTATTATAATATAATCCTCTAAAGCTTTTTATTTTTATTATGTTGAGATCACAGGTTGAGATGGTGACGGCCGTTCCCAAGTAGATAAGTCTGCACCTCCTATTTACATGTTGTGTGATCTCTCAACAAAATTAAGAAATGTATACATAAATGTCGCTGGACATGGCAATACTTACCGGATATAAGAAGTCAACTTCAATTCAATTTTATTTTTTGTGCCCCATTAAATAATTTTGCATGAGATTATTGATACAAATAACTATTTATATTCTTGTTAAAAAGTTTCGTATATGTATTAGTCACACTTTAATCCATTTTTCAATTTTATCATAGTTTCAAATAAACTCTACATATTTGGCAAATTGCCATGAACTTCCGGTGTGAGATAAAGACACACGCGGATCTATCGAGAAAAGAACGCAAATAATTATAAAAATAACTGGAAAAGGAAGACTTGTATAGTAATTTTACACTGTTTCGTTTTTAAAATGTCCAATAACGGTGCTCCAGACTCTTGGGAAACTCAAGCCGATGTCATTGATGAACAAGGTGCAAAAGATTCTAATGATGTGTCTACAAAATTTTCCACGTTGAATGTAAATGCCGTGGAGTTCGTGCCTTCTTTTTGTAATAAATCTTCTCAATCTAATGACAATAGTGAATCCTCCCCAACTCCCCAAAAATCTGAATCAGAAAGTGAAACTACGAATTCAGCTGGAAGTCCCGTCTTGAACGGTAAGTCAGTGGTTCTGTCATAAGTTATCTTCTCGTGGAAACCCTACCTATCTTTTGCCGGCGTCCGTTTTTAATCTTACTGATAAATCAAATGAAATCTAACCTAATATGTCAAATTAGCATACGTGCGAAACTTATGCACGTTGACTTATTTTTTTTTCTCAATCCAGTTCTAACGGGTTATGTCGAGACACGCGGCGTGTCTATACTTATGCACAGTAAACTTTCTCTATAAATAAAAGCATCGAATGCCGATATTTCTGATATGAAAATGAACAAAGGTGTGTTTTTAAAGTGTTTAGTGCTTTCATTTCGAGTTTTCCAGTGTCATTAAGTGTTTACTGTGCAACTTTCACTAACTTAGTTATATTCAACACTAAGTTATCTGATGATTACCAAGTAAATTTTGTCTTATCAATGTATTCATGTAAAGTACCTGCAAATTAGAGACCACTTGCAGTTCCCCATCAATTAGAAAACCATGACAACAGCTGTTGTGAACAAAGAAAAATAATTAGATTATGAAGGCACTTTCATCATAAAAAATTATCCCAATTTCAAATAATATAAGAAGGCACAAATTTTGTAGTTTTAATTGTGCTTTTGGTCATTATTTTTGCTTTTAACCATAATAGATAAGAGGTTATTTTTAGAGACCATATTGTACAATTTGTAACTTTGTGGTAGGTTGTGGTGATGGTGGCGACAGTGGGGATGGTGGGGCTGCTTCAGCTTCTCCTCGAGTGGAGGAGCCTCCGCCTGTCCCGCCCGCCGACGCTGCATCCACTTCTGCTACCGCTGTGCCTGCCCCTACAGATATATCCCCAACGGCAGACAGTTGGGAGGTTGAAGCTGATGATGCTCTCCTCACCCCAGAAGATGGCAATGACGCTGAGGAAGAGGAATCTGAACCACAGGTGACATTTATTGTAATTGGCATGCTTTGTGTTAGATCAACATTTTGCTTTAAATTTTGTTCTTTATATTACTTTGCTTTCTTAGACACATTAACTTTTACCTTGTGTGTATTTATTTGGAAAAAGCTGACACTTATAATTTTTTGTTATTAGTTGGTAAGTACAGATTGGTCACTTCATATATTCAATCATTTTAGCATAACATAGTTAAGAAATATCAGTTCCTTGTATACTTGACTCAGAATACTAATAAGGCAATAGTATTTTGAACTGTGTTCTCATTGCCTGAATATTAATGTTAATTCTTTACTTGGCTTCCTTTACATAGTGACAAGGCTAACAATGACACAGTGTAAAGAATTATTGGTCCAGTATTTTCATATGTAAACTAAATTTGTTAGTGTTTTAACATGTTTTAATAACATCTTGCTTATTTAATATTTTGTTATATTGGATATTATTACATGTGCAGCATTTTCATTCTAACTGTTTTTTAATTCAATCCTTATTTTTCTTTAAAGGAGGACTTAGATGCACCGGAAGCAGAATTGGCAAAGAAGATTCCTAAAAAAAAGCCACCACGAGTTGAGGACACACGGAGCAAAAAAGAACATGTGAATGTTGTGTTCATAGGACATGTAGGTAAGGACGGTCTTTCATATTACTTAAGAACCAATTTCTAGAAACTTCTTAGCTAGCAGAAAGTTGCTAGTTAATAGAAGGCTAGATGTAGGAAAGTGCCTTACTTACAGGCTGGTTCAGTATATAGGTTATATATCTGAGATATATGCAAACTATGTGTCATTATTCTAGTTTTGGTATTGCTCATTTATGTTCGCTTTTGTAAATTCTTTACTGAATTTTGAACTTAATCTTGTGAGAAATTCATCATCCACAGATAGTCCTTTACAATGATAGTACAATATGTTATAATTTTATTATATATGCCAGTTGCGACAGTTGTACATTTAACTCCTTAGATTAGAATGCATTATAATTATGAAAATTTTAACCACTATCTCTTATTTATTAATTCTCTGCTGTTCTGTTGTCTTTGTTTATTTTCCGTCGACAGTATTTGATAAATTGGTGTATTGGGAAAGGTAATAAAAATAAAACAAAAGTGTAGTAATGGATATCGTCACGATAAAATGTCGCAACCTCTCGTCTAGTTACCGTATTTGAATACGATAGTCGGCATTGGGCGTGATGTGTTGCTATGTGCAACTTACCATCTGCATCGCGTGACTGCATCGCTAAACATTTTCATCGGCAATACTATATTCCTCGTATAACGCCAATTATAATTATGCTTCGTAAAAAAAATTAACTTTATATTGTATTGTTTTATTTTATTTCAAAGAAAAATAATAAGTATTTTTAAGCCGAATACTCGTCATAATTCATGGTCGCCATTTGTATGGTCGTATACATAAATATTATCCAATTTTCTACGCATTTTATCAATATGCAATCACCACAATTATTTTATCTTCTATCTAAAGGATTTATAAAAAATAGAAAATTCAGAAGATATATTTAAAAATATTTCTTGGTACGTGATGCAAGCGCAAATAGGCTGGTATGACTCCTGCAACTGTATATAATTTTGCTACATTATTGAGTACCTACTTTTCATGTGGAGAACTCTGCTTTAACATGACTTTGTAATGATAACAAATTGATGTATTAAATTCCAGACGCAGGCAAATCTACAATTGGTGGTCAAATTATGTCACTGACTGGAATGGTTGACAAGAGAACACTAGAAAAATATGAAAGGGAAGCCAGAGAAAAATCAAGGGAATCATGGTATTTGTCATGGGCTTTGGACACTAACCAAGAAGGCATGTAAATCTTTTATACTAAAGTAATTTTATTGACTGCTTTTTGACACAGAATTTGCCAGAGTGTATAAATCTTGTTCAGCATAATGACACAGGTATATTATGGTTGAAGCTGAATTGTTGTTTATTTTGTATTTGTGCTTCATATAATTATCTTAATGAAAATGTTTTTATATTCTTTAGAAAGGGACAAAGGAAAGACTGTAGAGGTAGGAAGAGCCTATTTTGAGACTGAAAAGAAGCATTTCACAATACTCGATGCACCAGGACACAAGAGTTTTGTACCTAACATGATTGGTGGGGCTGCACAGGCTGATTTAGCAGTTTTGGTATGCATAGAATTTATTTAAAGAATATTTAATGTTATGATTGGTTTATTGACAATCTTGTTAACGTCCACAACATAGTTATATTACATTAATTATGGTATAATATCTACTCTTTTTCTGCACTAACTGAACAAGAGTGTTAATAATGTTAATTGCTTGTCATGGATTGTCATTTGTAAGACTTTTTTGACAGCTATTTGGATGTAAACTAGCCACAATTGTTCGGCATAAATCTAACACTAAAATATTTGAAACCCTTCCCTAACCACAAGGTTGTATTAGGTAAGTATTTGCTTTGAAGTCATCAAGGTAAACAGTTCATGAAAACTGTGATAAAAATAACAAGTCATTCATCACTTTTATGATAAGCTTGCTAACAAAAGTATGAGACTGTGATTTTTATGGTTTGACTTGAAGTTTTCATAGTACATTGTAATATTAATGCCAGTAGGTATATCCCATTGAGTAAATATTGCAATTGTACTGATTGATTGCTAACCATGCTAACTTCTGGAAATATTCTTACAGATGTTAAGATGGGTTTCTTAAAATGTGTGTATATTTCTAATTAATGAATCTGATAAATAAATTTACCACCGTTTTGTTGTTACTTCTCAAACATGGTAAACTATTAGTGACTCAAAAAACATTATAACGTTGCAGGTGATTTCAGCGAGGAAAGGAGAATTCGAAACGGGGTTCGATCGAGGGGGGCAAACTCGAGAACATGCCATGTTAGCAAAGACAGCAGGTGTTAAACATTTAGTAGCCCTTGTTAATAAAATGGATGATCCCACAGTAAATTGGGACGAAAAGAGGTAATTTTAACAAAAAAAAAAATCCTCCTATTTAATTATTGTATCAAATGTTTTGATCAATTTTGAATGAAAGAAAGATATCTCAAACATATTTATTGTAGTAATTAACACTTGTTTGAAGCCTTTGTGTAAAATAGGAAACTTATGCATTTGGATTTGTCACTGTGCCACCATCACTAACAAGTATATTAAATTATGTCATTTATTTTAGATATAACGAATGTCGAGATAAAATATTACCTTACCTTAAGAAATTGGGCTTTAATACAGCGAAGGATTTATCATTTTTACCTGTGTCCGGACAAACAGGACAAGGATTATTGGAACAGGTATAATAGACTAAATTACCAAAACCAAAATAATTTAAATATACATTTCAATTTGTATTTTCAACTTTATAAATTTATATTGCAGGTTTCAGAGGAAATTTGCCCGTGGTACCGTGGTCCCTCATTCATTCAACTGATTGATGAACTACCCTCCCTGAATCGTAAAATGGATGGTCCATTCATTATGCCTGTCGTTGACAAGTATAAGGACATGGGTACCGTCCTCATGGGCAAGGTGGAAGCAGGGACCACTCGCAAAACAAGCACCTTATTCCTTATGCCTAATAGAGTATGTATAGATTTTTTTATGCCTATACTTGTGTAGAAGAGTTAACTTGTTTCCACTTGTCAAATAATTTGTAAAATAATTATGAACTTTTATTTAGTCTTATGAAATTGTCTTGTATAAAATTTCATATGGATATTAGGTTTTAGATTTTAAAAATTTGTAACCGTAGACTGATCACTGTTTGTATTGGAATTGATGACATAATAATATGATTGATGACATTGATTGACACATGTTATTGTAAATTCCGTTTTATATGAAATCTCTATCAATCGAATAATACAAATGAGGCTGAATGTTATAAAAAGATAAAAGTTTTTATTTTTGCTCATTTTGTTAAAACAAATTTCAGGCTCAAGTAACTGTAGATCAGTTATGGTCAGACGAAATCGAAGTTACATCAATTGGACCCGGGGAAAATGTGAAAGTGAAGCTCAAAGGAATTGAGGAGGAAGATGTGTCCCCCGGATTCGTCCTCTGTGACATTGCAAACCCCATCACTACGGGCAGAGTGAGTAAAGTCATTTATTCTAATAGAAACTACTTTGTAAACTAATGAATTTACTGTTAGTAGGTCAAATTATTATAGTCAATTCTTAATTATTAACTTTTTACTGAAGCATAAAGAGGGCAATGGTCTTCGAGTCTATGTATATTCAATATTCATTGTCAAGTTCATTATTCTCTTACAAGACTAGGACTAAAATCTTTGTTGCTACTAATTTTGTCTCTGTCGAAGCAAGTATAAAAAGGTTATGTATGCTCCATTCTATATGTAATTGAATAATAGATTATTGCAAATTATATGTATTAAAATAATTTTTGTACACTGCCATTACTTTTTTGTGATTTATGCAGGCTTATTCAACACTAATTTTTCTTCGACAGGTTTTTGATGCCCAAGTTGTTATTCTGGAGCACAAATCTATTATTTGTGCAGGTTACTCTGCTGTGATGCACATACATTGTGCAGCTGAGGAAGTTACAGTGAAGGTTTTTATTAAAAAATTATATACTTTTGTCTTTAACAGGATTTTTTCTTGTATGAAGAAATTCGTTCGTGACTTTACAATTTGTTCATGAAATTTCATAGGCTTTTGAGACATGAGTAAAATGTAAGATGAATTTTGAGAATTCTTGGAGAGAATAGCATCTAAAAACATTTTTAACTTATATCATATTCCTTATCGTATTGCACACAATAGAAGCATGTTGTAACATTTTTTTTTACAAGAGCTTAGACAAATAAATACCTATGTTTCAGGCACTAATCTGTTTGGTAGACAAAAAGACTGGAGAGAAATCTAAGACGCGGCCGCGCTTCGTGAAGCAAGACCAAGTGGCCATCATGAGGATAGAGTGTGCGGGCGTCATCTGCTTAGAACCATTCAAGAAGTTTGCTCAAATGGGCAGATTCACATTAAGAGATGAAAGTGAGTACTTACCCTTAACATTTCTCTCTCTGTACTAAGCGTTCGGCTACCACCTCAGAATATGTACCAGTCTCATTTTAATGCCATTGCCTGTCATAACAGTAAAATTAATAAAATCAGAGTTCTTCAAATTATAATACTAGATACTTCATTAATAACAGAAATGCTATAATGAATATAAGCTTGCAGTGTCCATACAAATCTAATATTATTTCAATACTTTAAAGTGATTAGTAGAATATTATGTATGAGTGTAATAACGATTATATTTGTTTCAGATAAAACCATCGCCATTGGTAAAGTCCTAAAAGTGATCGAGTAAATTTGGCACTACAATTTGTAATTTAGTTAGGTTAGGCCTTTCCAAAACCTACATACATATATCATCAGAGAATGCGTGTATATGTAGTCCTGAATTTTGGGATCTACGTGAGAGCTGGAGTGTGTCGCTTCATCGTCGATCTTTCCGGATGATTAGAAAAGCTAGTCCTCATAAAGACGAACTATGTTACAGCCACTGCCATAACGCCAGTTAGACTCTCTTAAATTAAAACAACATATGCAGCAACTTAGTGCTTGTCCTTTACGGTAATTATAAAATAGAACGTTTAAGACAATTAGATATATTTTGGATACGGATTTCATATAAGCAATCGGCATCCAATAAGAGTCCGAAATGAACCACTGTGCTAAATATCAATACGTATAGTGGTCGCCAGTCTTTTTGGCTCCTCTGATTACGTCACTTTACTGTGGCATATGTAAATTCGCATGCCCATTTACGATTTAAAACAAAACTATGTGGTAAACATCAGAGTGGTCATAAAGATTGACGCGAAGTATACAATATCGTGCAGGTCATGAATACATCCAAAACTTGTGCTACAAAAAACATTTCTTTTCTGCGTTTATTTATCGAAAAATTGAAAATTATAGGTTTTTCGTTGTAATATATATCTTAACTAATTAATACTCTTTGTGGTACACAATTCTCAGAAATTGTAATAATTTATAAAGTATTTTGTTTAGGACTATGATTTGTGTAGCACATATTTATTTTGTAAATTTGTATTGAAATTCTTAAGATAATATAAAACTGCTATTGCTGGCACGTACTGAAAGTTTTATAAAATATCTCACAAATTAACAAAACACAAAAAGGCTTATGAATTGCTAATCAAATTTTCACATGTTTTTCACTTTTTTCTCCCCAAGCATTATGGCATCCTGGGTGTAAAAAATTTAATTCATTATGTGCAAAGAAATAACGAACTTACAAGGTCTTTCGAAATTTCAATTTCATACAATATGAACAAAATAATAATAATTGGCGCACCCAGATGTTCCGACACAAAAATCTTTTAAATCTGCATTGATGTGGTTGTAAGATGGATGAAGCTCTCATATGCATTGTTAGGGTGATCATTCGCTTAGTATTACAGAGTAACAAAATAGATTGATACCTTTTTTTACTAGTATGTTATGTATCTATGATATAATTTATTGAATTCTTCATTTAAGGAGAATTAGTATGTGGAATGATTGATTGCACACTTTTGCCGTTATTTAATGCACTGTACCTAGTTTCAAAAATTCTACTTTGCTGCCAGTAATTATGTATATTCCTAATACCGATTATTTTTTGTGTGCCGCATTTAAAAAACTTTTATGAAAGTGAAAGAGTTGCCCTCTATCGTCCTATTTAATAAACATTGATCATCCTAACAATATTTAGTGATTATCTATATCTATACCTACATATTTTCACTTATTATTAATAAGTAATTATTGTACTGTTCCCTATTTTATTTTAAACACCAGATGTTTTAATTTAAATAATTTGCTATGAACATTATATACATTTTAATATAGATGTTTATTTGCGTTTCCACTGAAGTAACATGTTTGTGTATATCACAACTCCTTTCGGTTATTTACGTTTATTTAGTGTTGATTATTATTATTTACTTGCAATATTTTTTATCAAATTATGCTAATAGGTAATTATTTGTTAGTCACCAATATAACGAGTGTGGCTCCAGGATGTCCTGGCAGCAAACAGCAGTACTTGATAAAAGGAAAGTAATTCTGATCACATTGTTCACAAAATTAATCACAAACTTAATGTCGGCAGAGGTTTGCGAATTCTAATTGTGGCAATAAACAAGATACACAGGATATGAACGTTGAATCTGTAATAACGCAAGAAACAAAGTACTTACAAATGTTGTGTGATCAATAAAGCAATGAGGTTCGTATCAGTCGTATCGACGTCGGTCGACCTCCAAAATGTTATAAAATGTATATGATGAATTTATAAATTTCCAGCTTTTTTTTAATATAATCAGTTTTACGTATAGTGGGGATTGTATCATATTCGATATTTTGTGTATATCAGACAAAGCGTGAGGCGCACGCAGCCCCCCGTCTCGGTTCACCTTGTGCTATAGTTTATTTGCCGACTGCTTATAGTATGGGAGTGTAGGGCGCGGGCCGGCGCCGGTCGTCTCGCGCCGTAGTGCCTTTTCTGTTTCAGTCGGGGGCCCCGGCCGCCTCGCGTGCATTCAAAATACTGCTATATTATTTTGTTTAAAATAAAATAAATTTTATTAAAACTGCTATGTGTATTTTTGATTTTATATGTCGTCTACTCTATCCCATACAAAAATTGGGTTTTTCTTATACGTGTGTATACGTTTGCATCAACAGTAAAAAGCTGATGAGCAATTTGATGTAAAATTACTATTGGCCACCAAAGTACCACCAAAGATTTACACGCCTAATTTGTAAAAATAAACCCGGCGCATTTTGAAAAAGTAGGTGCCTTAATTGCACCATACAGACGTATCGCCAAATGTTCCGTACTTTTCTAGCTACGACACTGCAAGTGAAACATTCTACTAAACTTTAGTCTAAAAGGTGGTAGCTAGCCAAGTGAATATAAAAATAATAAATCGGGATTATATAGACTGCGGCAGAGCTCATCCAACTCCATTAGATATACTGGTGCCTGATGATCTCCTGCCACCCTAATTAGCATGGTTTTAATCAATTAATGTTACAGCAAAAAATATTTGTTTTCAGCTAATACAATGTGCGTAGGTAGTATACGATACAATATTTGTATTTCCTATAACTATGTAGACGAGGAAATAAATATGTAATGTTATAAGGAAACATCCGAAATAGGTTTTGGGATTGCTCCACGTTATAATAAACTCAACTTCTCGGAGTCGGATGTCGAAAAAAAACTGCTACAAAAGCCACATTTGTCATACCCATTGTAATTATATTTAGAAAATGCAGGAAAATAAAACTTGGCTTGTATACACATCACATTGTTATTTAGAATCAAACCCTAATAATATTGGTACTTACTTCAATTTGCAATCTAAAATCTCATTAAAAATAATACATTTTTTAATTACTAACATCTATTATGCGTATCAGTATCAGGCGTTTATGGATGGTGCTAGTTAAAGTGATGTAGCTCAGTGAACAAGTACATAATGTTGAATACACAGCATGTAAACGAACACAGCTTAAAGGCACCTATACATTATTCAATCACACCCAAAAATTGAATATTTTCGATTGCCCATTAACTAAATTAAATAAATTGTACAAATAGAGTCAAGAGAGTAGTGATAAAAATTATTGTGGTATAGGCACCTTCAAAGGACATGTGAGTATTTACAAATTTTGGCTAATTCCATCACTGGAATGTCAATGCTTATTAAAACTAAAGCTTAAGTAGAAAGAACTGTCTCACAAATAGTTACAAAAAATATCATGAAATTATTTACATTGTGTTTGAATCTTTCAATATTGGTCATATTGAATTTTTGCATTTTTATGGAAACCATTATTATAATTATTACACTATTTACCTCCAAACCTCATCAATATTAGCATTCATTATCTGATTATCAGTCTCAATATCATGAATTAAGTACCTACAGGTGCTAAAATTTGGCAGAACAATACTAATCCTGGATCTTTATATCTGTTTTTGTAACATTCTGATTCATTTGATCATTCTCATACTCTACAAAATCATCAAATAAGCTTGGCCAGGCTTCTGTGTCATCATAGCTACTGAGATCATCTCCCACAAATTCACAAAAATTTAAGAACATGTACCAGGTATCCTTGGGGATGCCTCTTATATGTGGATTCTTCTCTAGATAAGTCAACCAGCGGTCCAATATAGGAGGCTCATTATTAGTAAAAACTAGGCGCCATAACAATACAGCGATGTCTGCTGGGAGTATTCTTTGTCCAGTAGTAACATCTAGCCCAAACTTAAAAGTAAACCTGTACAAATCTTTGAACTGTTCAGTATCTCTTCTTAGTTCATTTGTTATGTCACTGATTTTATGCTGTATACCTTTAATTGAATCAGTTTTCAAATTTTTCAAACCAAGTACAAATTCTGTCTTAGTGAACCTACACATTTGACTAGCATTTAATTTCCAAGCGAGCACTAAAACCTTGAAATCATCTGGATTCAATTGTAAGTCATTACAAAGGTTTTCTATTCCTTCAGCCAATATTGCATCTTCCAAAGAATCTTTGTATTGATCAAATAACTGAATAATTTTTGACTCTGAAACTCTTGGTTCACCAGAACCCAACGAAGACATAGTCCGAGGAATTGAAGGCAGTTTCTGATAAAATGATTTTTGTGATTTCTCAGTATTCATGTGTATTGAACGCTGTGAACTGACTATTTCTCCAGAGCCAAGGTCACTAAAGGAACTCATAGTAATTGCATTATGAGTTGAACTGTTATTTTTATAACAATTTATACTATTTTCGTTGTCACAGAGAAGAGGTTCCTCTTGAGGAAAATCAGGGATCATGACAGAAGGCACTTGATTAGTAGTTACTATTTCTGTGATTTCTGAAAAAATAACAGTTATTGAATTTCCAGATATAATAACATTTATTTATAGCCATTTGGTTCATTTTGTAAGCAATGTTTTTCTCCAAGTTGCTAAAGAAATTTACTAGTTTACTACCAAAATGTAGCAAGTATTACTATTATAATTACGATATTGTTGTTATTATTATACTATAAAATATTACTCTCCTACATTAAAACTAACATAATAAATATATTTCAACTAACATACCATCTTTTTTTCTATGAGGAGATGTTAAGGTATCTGCATTAGTTTGAGATTTGAAACAGCTAAGACAATGGCCCATTTGATAAAGTGTGGAATGAAATACTCCAAAACTTAAAAGTCGTGTTGCGGATCCAAGTGGACCGAGCAAACTTCACCAGTGCTTCCCTTGCTAAACTATACAACATAATGGCCAAAAATCGGATTGAGATTTTGTAAGCATCTAGAGAAAACCTGAAATAACATGAAATAAATAGAAAAACATTAATTTAAATGAGATATAGAGACACAAACAGGACTAAACTCTTATCTAAATAATCTGGCTGTAATTCATAACATTTACGTACCATCCTCTACTCATTTACAGTACTACAAAGGTCAGGTATATGTTATGAAGTTAAGAACATGCGTAGCTTTATTCAACATATTAATTTCCCGCAGACCTCCTTTTATTTTACTTAATAATTTGATTTTTTCAAAGTTTACATTACATTGTCTTCCATTAAAACTGATACAAATGCAACTCTTTTATGAACAGACGACAATTTTGTTTGACGAATTGACATGACATGACATCAGATCAGTCCAGTCGTCACGGGAGGTCCCTTGACTTGACAGCTTGACTTGCCTAATATCACAGACTCACTATTATATAGATAAGCATAATGTTCTCTATTTTTAAGCCATAAATCTATTTGTGGATCTATGGTCAGTTTTCAATAGAACGACACGGCAAGACAACATCATATATTACTCTGATCTATGGGCAAAGACCAAAGAGCAAAGTAATGAATACGTAATCTGTGGAATAATCTAAAATAATGTTGATGCTTAAAGCCATCGCATCCAAGCCATAAACTTAATTAAGAAAAAAATTGTTGATGTGTCAATGTCAAATAACCGTTTCCTTATTCCTACCGTTTCTATTTGAATGAAATAATTTGAATTTAATTTTTATATTGTTTTGTCTTAGGTGTTACTGAATACTGCGTTATTAGTGATTGTTTGAATTAATTTCTCGTGTAAGGTATTTAAAGCATCTACTCTACACCTTTGCAAAAGATTCGCTCAGGAGTTAGTGGTTTTACAAAATTTCTGGGACTTGATGCAAAAATGAGTATTATAGAAGAAAATTGGAGTTACTGTGTTAATTTATATGATATTGAGAACATAAACTTCAATGATTTCGAGTTGCACGTAAATGATCTTTGTAAAGACGTCTTAAAACTTTTGGAAGAGAGTTTTCTGCAGAATATAAAACATCGACTTAGCACAACCCAGAGTTATGATGAACAATTTGAACTACTCCTGCAGAGAAATAAACAATTACGTCAAGAAACTGACACGAAATTAAAAGAGTTGTGTCAACAACAAACTCAATATGAAACCTGGAAACAAGGTACACATTAGTTGTTTAATTATTTCGCATATTATACTAATGAAATCTTTGCACTTCGTCTAAGTTAACTCTTATTTTCAGATCAAAAACTATTATCCCAAGAAATTAAGGAAACCCATGAAGCGTTTTTAATGGCAAAAAAATACTACAAAAAGTTTTTAAAAATGTATTGCTCAACTGAGTCAAGAAATGATGACAAGCAAGTCATATTCGTCCAATTCTTTACTGAAGCTAAAAAGGACTCTGAGAATTACTCTGTCAGATTGTTAAGGGACTCAAAATCAAAACAGTATGAATGTATGTTCATTATTTTCATTGCTTTTATAGGTATTAGTTAGATATGATACGCTAAATTATATTTTTTTACATTTCAGTGGTCAGCACAACACCAACACTTAAGATGCTGAAAGAATTCCAAAGAATTTTGCAAGAGACAAATGATGTGCTTGGAGCTTTGTATTCCATAAGGGAAGAATTCATATCACTTAAAAGATCTAAAAAGTGACATAGTATTGTAGGTATCATAAATTAAAATAGTAGAGTAGTAAATCTATTTAATATTGTCAGCAAGTTCATTTTATAATGTAAATTCCTAATGCTGTCTGTTCTGCGAGCTTAGAATACTTTTTTGTGTATTATTTCTTTAGCTACTATAGAGGGCAATAATGGATTTCTTAAATATTATACCAATATCAAAACATTAAAATCTGGGTCACCAAATGAGTTTATAAGCCAAAGCAGCTCAACTCAGTATTTATGCAATTTGAAGGTAGGTAGTAGGAAGGTTAATTTCAATAAATTAAACTCATATTATATAAGTAAAATAGAATAATATATTTTAGTGATATAAATAAATCACCATGCAACAATTTAATGCATTTTAACATAAATTACAACTAACTCTGTATTGAGGTAACTACCACATTAGCTTCTGGGCTTATTTTTTTCTATATTAAAACATGTAAATAAAATTATATTTAAAACAAATATTGTACCATCAAATTAACTATAACAATATGGTTTCTTGGAGGGATTGTTTTTATAAATATATTAAATATAATTCTATAAAGTATTCAAGTATTTATAATGAACATAGAATTGTAGAAAACCTACTGGTAATTTACCCTTGACATTTTTACAAGGTATTCAATAATACTGTATCTTGTGACATTTACTAAATAAAGTAGTTTAATGTAAATTAATTAATATAAGCGATTTCATTGTTAAAAAATTATCCTCAATTTATAAGGGAGGTGAGATTGAAGGATTCTTTAATACATAACAATATCTATGCATTATAAGAGATTCATAATTAATTGATACATCAAATTTTCTAAAAAATAATTCTTATATTTATGTCTTTATTTCAAAAGGCAATCTCACCTAATACTTGTACATCTAAAATTTTAATTATAATTATCACTATAAGTATATAAAAAAATATGATTACAATTACAAATATGGACTTTTTAATAAATTATTGAGATAATTTGTTGATAATAATAACTACATGAGCATGGTAAAAACCCTATTGCAGAATTGTCCCTATTGAGGAAATTCTATCTAAAATAACTAACGAATTTAGGTGCAACCAATATTTAAATAATACTGTAAAATGGAAAATTCTGTCAAAATATGAAATTACTACATAAAATATAAAAGTGGGTATTTTACTTCTAGATGGTTGGTATGAACATTTGAAATACATGAATTAACAAAATATAGCAGCACATACTTCTGTTATCAACCTACATAATAAACATTGTAATAGGTTAATATAAAATAACAAAATCATCTCTTATATCTTGTATAAATTAAACAAATTGAATAGGTACTCCAACAAAAATAGCAACATAAATAATACTTCTCTCTGGTCATTAGTATAATTCCATAAATGCAAAACAGTTAATATACTATGCTACATTCTGTTTCGATATTAAGATGTTAATACAAAAAATATGCAATTCCACATCTTGTCATACATCATTTATATTAATAACAGTAATTAATGGTATCACCAATAACCCATGAAATCTATATATCGTATAAAGTTAGGGTCTGTTTCACAATCTATAAGTAAATTATTTATAAAGTAAGCTACTCAGAGAATAAATCCTTCCGTTAACTCTATATACGTTTCACAATCATCTGTAAATTAAAGTGAAATTGTGAAACGCAATTTACTGGTTTACCTGTAAATAAGTTCACAGCAGCTTACTTAGAACTTTACTCAACGATTGGGAAACAGGCCCTAAATATAGTAAAGAATATCATTAAGAAATCTTCATTTTACCGTTAACATCACCATTAGTATCACTTTTTGATTTGGAAGGTTTCAAAGTGCGGTCTGCCGAGTGTGTGTTCGATGGTAACAACATTGCACCCAGTGCAATAAAATGTAAGGAGTAGTAAAATTTCCTGAAATAAACGTAAGTGGTTTATTTTTAACGCTAAAGCACATTATAGACTGACAGTAGTTAAATTCTATAGTGCATACGGTACATCGATACTGATTTCGTCTTTGTTTTCGAAAGTGTATTTGAACTTTACCGACACTGATTTCGGCTTCTATTTGGAAGTATATTTGAACGAAAGCGTAAAAATGTGTGCGCGTCGATCGAAGGTATCAGAAACAAAATACATACAGGATTTTAACTACTGTTACTCT
>LGAG01000967.1:15652-35814 GCA_001278395.1 Lerema accius | reverse complement strand
TAAAATGTAGAGGAGCTCTAAGAACGGTTTTTTTTTTAATTCATACTTTGAAGCATTGAAATAGGAGATAAAGCTTTGATCACCAATTTTGAAACCAGAAGCTAGCAGTTTGAAAATTGGTATTTAGCTTCTCGGTACCAAACCAAAGTTGCTCGCGCTTTTAAATTTACTACAATATTTTTATTCAAATTGGTCCAATCAGAGTTCAATTAAAAATACTAATAGAACTTATATGAAATAGTAGATGATGATGATGAATGACATACTCACAGATGCGTGATGTAGTACAAAATAGCCCAAGCGGTGACATGTTCACCTCTTGTTTGTATGAAATGGTAGTTGATTCCGTGGAAAGCCAATGACATAGCTTTCAAGTACACAAGAATACACATAATAATGTGTATACGGTATACTTTGTGTTTACTGGTCTTCAATAGGAAAGTCCAGAAGCCAGCACACAGCAAGAAGATAAGTGACATCATACTGTATAACGCCGGCAGAGGCATTTCACCAGCAGATAGGAAATTCCCATCATTACTCTCATATATTTCAATCTAAAAAATATTTATAGAGTTATAATTATAAAAATATCTATGAGAAGAAAACATGTTTACAGCTTGATATACATGTCATGACTATTATTGTTATGATGTTGTCAAGAAATCTTATTAAAATACTCACCATAACATTGATTGCAGGCGCTGGATCAACGTTTTTATGCGGGCAATTGTGAAAGTACAAATTATACAAGCCTTCTTCTTTATCGGAAGCCACATACATTGCGAACTGAAATTAAACAACAGTAGGTATAAAAGTTCCAATATTTCACATCAAAATTTAAATTTTACTCTAGAATATAATGGATATTGTGCGCATTTAATAGAAAAAGGAGTTAACTTAACTTATAACTATATCATACAACAATAGCTATAACATATTGGTTTAATAAAAGGTATATAAATTATGAAATTAATATTTACACTAGTATTGTAGTAGTCATAACCGCCTCGCGACTCTTTGAAAATTGGTAATACGGCGTACGAGCACTGTGGCGTAATTTGTTCATCATCTTTATTGGCCTCTGCAAAACAAATTTGTTTTTAATCTTTAAAATATAACCTGCCAATTTTACGGCTGAAACTCTTCTAACGTTCATAATTTTATTTTCAGTAAATATTGATGCAGATTTAATTATATTTACTGAGAGTTTGTTAGGATAATTACACATAATAAAAGAAAAGGTAAGATTACTGTGTGCGATATTATATGTTTTACCTTAGTTTTCCATGTACATTTTACCAGACTAACTTCAAATAAGCAAACTAACCCTAAGACCATTTGGTTGGAAGGTTAACATTTTTCAACTTGATCACCTAATATAATGATAAATAACAAGTAATACTTGGACTTGATGGTCTAATGTAACTAATATAATGAATGAATGATACCTTGGGTGGCTCGGCGTCTTCTATGCAGAAACATATACTGTGACTGCCGCTTGCTTCTGTCTGAAGGAATGACTGATCGATTTTGATACAGATGCAAAGCCGATACTTCACCCTCGCATGTTATGTTCAACCTGTAAAATGTTCATTTTATACTAAGACTCTCCAAGTAGATTCATTATTAATACCAACGAATGAAATACGTAAATTAAATATTCTGGTGTAAGACCAACCCTTCTAGTAGTGCACCCTGCAGAAAAAAGGGAGAGGTTTTTCAAGATCTTTCGATTTGTAGTCAGGTTAAATTACCACTAAGTTTAAAACGATAGTGTTTCTAAACAGTGATAGGATTTTTAACCATCTAGCTAGTGGTCAGTTTTATTTTCGACCATCAAATGTTATTTTACGCGTTTTAGTTGGTGAGATCTTGTCAGCGAGGAAGTTGGAAATGTTTCTCCTTAAATTTTCTGAGGCATTTGTATGAAGTCTACCAATCCATACTAATGCCAGCTTACTGGAGTATATTTACTTCCTATGGGATCCTACTTTATGCCAGCAGAGCTCTTTATTATTTAAATGTATTACAAAATTATTACACACACAATAAATGACTTTGAACATTTACTATGTAAAGCAGGTTTTGTGTTATCATTCCAATTAATGACATTACATATTTTCTTAATACATACTGCAATGAGATAAATTGATACATTTACGAGTATAATATATGAAACAATTACATATCTACATGCAGATGCTATTATATGTATTATTGTTATATTGTACTTGTATAACATTTATTTATAACACGAAAATATACGAGTAGGTAACTGATTTCCTGAACCGCAACGCAAATTTCCATAGTTAGATCTACCTTTCACATTTTTATCGAGTTATAGGAATGTGGGACCACCCGTAACAGCAAAACTTTGAAATCATTTAAATCTTCACATAATTTAAGTAAAATAACACAAAGAAACATGAATCATGACTAATATTCTCAAAGACAACTGACTAAATATTTGCAACAAGCTAAATTTCTTTATTTACTTTAAAGCTTTTATTGTTACACTCTCGCTGTGTACAAAATGACCAATAAGCAATAGCAGTATAATGTATTCAGGTGATATGCAACCGCAATTTTAACCACCATAAATTATTTGCATAGCATCAATTTCAGTTCCTCGCACATTTAATTGCAGGAAATTACAATTAAAAGCATCATAATTTTTGTACCAATTTTTTAATGCAAGCTATAGAATATCGCACAATACATATGTGTAAACAGCGCATTGTGATGTAAAAATCTTGATAACCTAACCTAAGGGCATATTATTATGCTATAAAGGATGTAATACAAATATTTCAATCATGCAATGGTCACAACTTTTTACTTGTGCTAAAGTTTTATAGCAGTCAAGAAAATACATGGGGTATGAAACGAAATTAATTCGCACTTAGCTATCTGCAAATGCATAATGAAATACAATTAATAATTCATTAAGAACAATATAATCAAACTATAAACCGTTGAAAATGTACTCTATAAAAATGAATAATTATTTTAAATGGAAAAATCCCTAAACTTGATTCATGTTTTGGTTACAGATCTTATTTTATGAATTATTAAAAGACTAACCGCTATAGTAAAGTATGGACAAATGCATAAGTTTCCAAAGACATAATCCACATTGTGACTATACAGATACTATGATACAACTTTTACTTCATGTCATAATTATAGAACTTGCATGTAGCAGCAAACTTTTAATTATAACATCACCCAGCATTGCAACACTCACCTTAGATTAGTAAAATCCATCTTTAAAAAGACTATAGCAGGATGGTGTGGAGACAAAAGCGGGCTGCTTTTTTCAACACCTTTCAGTATACATGTATCAGAATGAACTTCCAAGTATGGATTGATGGCATCATTGACCGTCCTATCCAAAGTGAAACCATACTGAAAAATAATTGATATTTATCATAACAATTTTTACACTATACATAGTCGAGTGTATATAACATAAAATGACAAAGATTTTCATCTTTCTTGCACATACTTCTCCAAATACTGGACCTGATGGCAGTTTGAAATTCACCATACGCACATCGAGAATACCTCCTTTGAAGAAGCCAAATGTTGTAAGATCTACATAATGACGTTCATCATCCTGAAAATAATTATATGATGTTAACATACCCTTTGCATTTTGAAAAGCAGACCAAAGCACAGTTGGGGACAGTTACAGGTAGCAGTAAGCTACAGCATATTTGTAATAAACAAAACCATCACACATAACACAATACACTTTAAAACACCTGTTAGAACGTGTAACAAAAGTTAAATGATATGTTACAAAATAAAGTCTAGAATCGTAACCATTGCGACCTAAATGCCACAACTTAGAAGCAGAAACACAAATACTAAATGCACACTCACCACAAGAGGCAGCTTATGTATTCTGCATGTTACAGAAACGACAATAAAAATAATAGCGAACAATGCTTTTCCCATGAGAGCAACCATATTTCATGACTTCAAGGTTACTAACAAAAAAATTCACTACATGGAAGCATTTACCCATAAAAAACTATAACACAATACAGGAAAATTTTATATTACGGAGTTGTAAATTCCTGACTTTTCGATATCATAGTCATAAATTTTATGGAGATATGGGACGTTGCGATGCGCTGTCAAAAAATATTTGTGTCACTGTCATGTCATGGTATGTCACCAATTAGAAGCCACAGATGTATTGGTAATTTTACTACGTTCACAGACGTATAAATCTATACGTAAGAAGCACAGAGCACTGCAATATCAGTCGAGTAGTCCAATCCAATACTAACTTCCAATCCACGTGTTCAAGTCGAGTTGAATCGAAGAGAGTCCAAAGTCGAATAGTTGAGATCGAATGTGCTTGTTATGATGTGGGTATACCCATAGAGTACATTTTTATTTTATTTTATATTTATAAAGTCTGTGAGCATTCCGGTAGCTGTGCTCGTTGCAGGTCGCTCATAATTTACGTAAAAAACTAAAATGACAGAGTCTATCTAGTATAGTGTTATTGATTTCCCTAAGATTTCCCCCATAATTTAATCGTAATGCGAACGTCGATCCTGCGACCGGATCGTTGATTTAATTATTATTATAGCTTAAGGTTACTATATTTAAGGATATAAAGATCCTTGTTGTGTGTGTTAAATATATTTGGTGATAAAAAGAGTCTAATTCGTTTGTATCGTACTGACATATCCCTATCCAGACACCGACTAATCTGGGAATCCATTAGTAGGGAGTTAGGACATTTCGCGCAGGCTTTAGACTTGGGGCAGTTATTGATTTTACCTTGTGTACTGAACTTCTTCACAGTGCATTTTGAACAATTAGCCAATATGTTTAGGCTAGTTTGGCAATGTCTTCGGGCTCCGAAATTGCTGAAGATATATGGAGAGGAACCAAGAGAGGTAAACTAATTCCCAATTATTTAATTTGCCCCATGTTTATTTTTAGCCATCTTAAATTTGTTTGATGAATGATTGATTTTTATTTGTACAGAGTGTATATCAAGCTCATATTTTGGAGCGATGGGGTGATAAAATAATATCGGCGGTATGTATACTTAATTGTAGATACTTTTATTTTTATTTTAATCATAATCTATAATGTATTATAGTAATTATTTTATTTTAGGCAAATGCTGCAACCAATATCTCCTTTTACACTTCTCCATTCATCTGTATGTATATATACAAGAGAGGTTTTTTCACATGGCAAGAAACTTTTGTTCTTGCCCATCTGTTGGGTGGTGTCGGCTGCATAATAGCATTTGCCTTTTTGATGAGGAGTGTAGGAAGAGCTGTAAACCCAAACTATGTTGATTTCCTCAATGCTCTTACTGATCCAATAATGGAAACCGATCATAAAATGTATGTGGATGGACTTCGTAGATATGATTTTGATTTCAAATATTGGCCAGCATCCTATGTCATGCCGCTGAAACATAGGTGAGCTTTGTATGTAATAATTACCTTATGACATTATTAATACTGATAAAATTTTTATTTGGCAATGATTGATAGTGATAATAACACATTAATTTTTACCAAATCTAACATGTATGCATATAGTAAAAGGGAAGTCAAACAAATATAGATTGACTCCTTTAATATGAAAACAAAAACAATTAGGTGTATTATCTATACTCTATACTACTAAATAAAATTAAAGTGTCTGTTTGTAATATAAAAATAACCGCCTTTTACTAAATGCATATGTGTGTATACACGATACACATACCGAAATAACACTTTAAATTTTTTGTCTGTCTGTCTGTTTGGTCCGGCTAATCTCTGAAACGGCTGGACCAATCTTGACGGGACTTTCACTGGCGGATAGCTAATGTATTAAGGAGTAACTTAGGCTACTTTTTTTACTTTCGTTTCGGCATAGGTTTCCCAAAGCGAAGCGAGGGCGGTTTCACTAGTAGAACAATATAATTATAGAAATCAAATTATGAATTACTATTGCATAATCATTGGTATCATTATCTTAAATACAATGACATGTTTCTCTAATAAAAAACATGTATATTGTAAAGTTTGTAACATTTCATGGTTAATTTTAGCACACCATGGTTTGATCAACTACCATTCAGCAAATGTGCAAACCCTGAACTCCCTCTGTATCAAAAAACAACTTTGCAAGTGTTAGCTTATTTGGCTACACACACTTTCGCTATCCGCTTGATATATCCAGGATCTTTGGGTGTCGTTCAAAACCTTCTATGTAAGTCTATAACCCCAAAATCCTAATTTTAAATAATTATAAGTATCCTAATTTTAAAATAATAATTTGTTTTTGTTTTTTTCAATTTTAGCTTTATTTTTTTTCTTGCTGAAATTTATTTTATTTTTTTCCGGCCCTTGAATGCTTGGTGTTACAATTTGCTTCAATGACAATCAAGGACTGGGCTGACATCAGTCATCCTAATCTCGTTATGAAGCCCTGATTTCAGGGTATCCCTTATTTCAAGGCCGCACAGTCCTCGTCGAGAATTTTGGAGGGCTGCGCTCTAAACTGATTACAGCTGAGGGTAACAGTATTGATACCATGTTTATTGACCATCGCCCAAAATCGCTGAGAGGAAATATACTTGTTATATGTTGTGAGGGCAACAGTGGCTTCTATGAGATAGGAATCATGTCAACGCCCATCAAAGCTGGATACTCCGTACTAGGATGGAATCATCCTGGGTTTGCTAACAGTACCGTAAGTTATCATTATTATTATTTTTACATTGGTCAACTTGAAAAATGTTGGTAAATGTTTACTTCCTTTTTTTAGGCAGCCTTATAGTCACTACTACTCCCCTATCTGTCAATCTGTCAAAGCTGTATGCTATGGTCATTTTAATAACTGGTTTAAAAAGCAAAATAGAGATAAAACTAAAGATAGTTAAATAAAAACAGCAAGGTACAATTTTATGAAAGATGATCTCACATTTGTGACAGGGTAAATAAATTATACGACCACAAACTTTAAAATGGCCACTGAAAAATACTCATTGATATTCTATAAAACATTTACAAGATATTATTCAAACATTAGCTTTTTGTATTATTACTGTAATATAACTTTAAAATGAGGTACTGGGTGCCAGGATTTACGTCAATATACTAATCTACATTTTCAATAATGCATTAAATTTATTTTTGAACTTTATGGGCAGGATGTTAGGCTGCATGTGCCACCGGTTTTATAATGGTGAGTGCTCTGATGATTGGTTTGACCTGGAATGTAACTCATCCACATCTATTGGATTCATGATGAACTACAACACCTTGGTATTTTCTTTCTTCAAATTTAAAGGAAATCTTAAAAGGGAAAAACCATATGTGAATGCTGGCTACAAATACTGTACAAATAGTTCTCAATTCGTATAAGATTTTTTCAATTAGGTACCTAATCATGATGACCCTGACTGCATAATTTAAAACGCCGTATGCAGCTCCATAGCAGATTGGCAGCAGAATTTATAGTAAATACTAATAGTAATATTAAATATTAATCTCTAAACATATAGGGTATTCCTCTGCCTGCTCAAGAACGCAACGCTGTAGATGTTGTTGTGCAATATGCCATAAACGAGCTCAACTTTAACATTGAGGATATTGTGATGTTCGGCTGGAGCATTGGCGGTTACACTGCTGCTTGGGCAGCTGTCAACTACCCTGACGTTCGCGGTTTGGTACGTTTTCTTTGCCTACCCCCCTCCAAAAAAAAATTTATTTTTATTAGGGAGCAAATTCGCCAGTAAGTGATTTTTTTTTTATTTCGTAGATTTTGGACGCGACTTTTGATGATATTCTGCCACTGGCTGCGAACCAAATGCCTAAGTCATGGTACTTGTTGGTAAAGGAGGTGATTCGATCTTACGCTGATTTGAATATTGGGGATCTGGTGTTGCAATACGCTGGTCCTTTGCAGCTAGTGCGTCGTACCGATGATGAAATTATCTGTATCAGGTAATAATTGCTTGGGCATAATATTTGGTTGTTTTTAGCTATGTGTATAATTTTAACCTTCTTTTACAGACCTGGCCTGATCTCCACAAATCGTGGCAACAACCTATTGCTCAAACTGCTGGAAATGCGCCATCCCGATGTACCAGAGGTGACCGAAATGACTGCTCAACTAAAGAAATTAATAGCTATGACTGACACACAACGAATTGTGATGGCTCGCAACGAAGTTACCGAAAGTGAGGACCGCATGCTCAAGCTGGTAAGTAAACTTTTAATGGCGTATACTTCTCTGAAGTTATTACTATAATGTTACGACGTTCATAGATACTGTTGTAGTTTTAAAGTGAGTCTCACGTCTATCTAGTAGTTAAGCTCGAATTTTACAGTTCCTTTTAAAATCATTCCTTTTCATCCTATGATATGACAATAATTTTTGTTTATCCATTTTGAATTACATGTGTTTGTATTATTGAATAATATCAATTGTTTTATTGCAGATTACGAAGTACATGCGTGACTACCGATCTACCCACTGCAGTCCTTTGCCGGAAGACCAATTCGATTCTATCATCAATAATCTTACTGAAACCTGGCAGAAAAATCATCAACATGAATAAAGTCACACCAAACAAACGCGATAATCTAGATTTATGTTATCAATGTTTCTCTTTAAATACGTGTAACTTTCATATTCTCACCCGTATTAGTATCGAACTATAAGATGAACAGGTTTAAGTGTATTTTGAATACATTTTAAAGGTTTTATGAACATTGACGTTATACACTAAGTATAAAATATTATTTTCGGATATCCACATATTATTGATTTATTTTTTATTTATTATTGACGTAGGTAAATACTACCTTACCCTAGTGAAGTGTGTTTCGAATACATTTTAAAGGTTGTATGAACAATGACGTTATACACTAAGTATAAAATATTATTTTCGGATATTTCGCATATTATTGATTTTTTTTTTATTATTGACGTAGGTAAATACTACCTTACCCTAGTGAAGAAATGTAAATGAATTAGGTACCTACATCACGAGGATATTAAAGAATCGATAAGATGTTGATATGACAAGCTGAAATCACGTCATTGGCATAAATAAAACATACCTAATGTTTACAATTTAAAATTCAAATAAAAAGTTATCTTTCATCTCTAAACATAGAATACTTGACGTTGAAATCCTGCGCAGTTTTCAGAACTTGTACGACGTATACGCTACTTTTCCTGTGTTTAATAACAATAATAATAATTATATTCAATAGAAAATAATTAGGAAAGGAAACTTGACGATATATGCAATAGTATTAAGCACGATTTAAACACATAAATTAAGCATGAGCAAAGAAAAATACAAAAAAAATATATTGGTGTTTAGAAAAATTCAATGATTCAATGTTGTTATTATAATACATAATAATATAATAATATCTTATCAACAAATAGTGTAGAATCTGGATGTTTCTGCACTTAGTTTACACTATGCAATAGATGCTGTGGTTTTCCTTGCGAAAGGAATAAATGTTACATTGTTCAATATATTAAAAGGTAATAGAGGAATTTTTTTCTCGAGGCTCAGTGGACGTTTAACGTAGATAAAAATTGTTTATTTTAGGAGCATTCAAGTATTATGTAACGCAAATTTTAAAGATTTTTGAACCCATCCCTAAATGTTGTTGCACACAAATGACCATCTTTATCTATGATACCTATGAGATTTATATTCCCTAACTTTTGTTACGTAACGCATTGTTCAATCCCCCTCCCCCCTATGTAACGCATCATAACATTTTACAACATCCCCTCCCCCCAAATTGCGTTACGTCATATTTGAACGCCCCTCTAGTGTTTAGTTTAAAAATCGCATTTGAGTAATATACTACCTAATTGAAAATTATAAAATATTTCATAGTCACTATAGCTATTCCATATGTTTTAAGTAGAGTACACATGTACCTATCGAATATCCAATACACCTACATTCCTTAAAAAGGTTGTCCGCTTATTTAAAAGACCTTACCTATTTAACCTATGCTAACTAACATCTACTTCATTTTGCTATATCCAAAAAAATATATTTTTCAAGTAAACTATTTCAGATAATAATTTTGTATTGGACTCTTAAGACTGATTCGGTATTACGACGTGACTTTAACAATTTCACTAAAAGTATTTATTTTAATCATAATGTCAAATATAAATTTCATGATTATTATTATTAATTCATAATCATTCATCATTCTGTTTTTGTTAGTGTTGTATTTATAGTAGACAAAGATAATAATATGTAATTTATTTCTATATTCATTAAATGAGTAGCTATTGACGTATTTTATTGTCTTGATATTGGTGTTTTGTAGGTTTATCGTAAATAATTGTAATACTACCAACGTATATTATGAATGTGATTATTATTTATCTAAATGTTATAATCGGAAAAAAGGAATCAATACCTACTATTATTATCTGCAACTAATTAGCCTGTCTTATTTTCTACCTGTAAGTGTATTTATTATAGGTTACTCAACTAATAACTTCAAATGCATTTAATTGTATCGTTGTATGGGATTAATGTAAGCATTTCGGTAAATATAAATTATTAGAATAAAGACTCACTGTTGTTTTATTTTCACTAGCCTAATTAAATCTACTTACATCTGCTAAATGATGATAAGGATTAAAAAATGCAACATGTCAATCTAAGGTAATAATCGATTATCAGGAAAAGTAGAAAGAACTTAACATCTAAATCTTAATTTGATAATTACACAAAACCATAAAGGCTGGGAGTTGAAATAATGATTACTATTGGGACTAACTTATAAACTAACAGTCTTTCTTCAATTCTTTTTCAAGATTTGTTTTACTGTCCACGGATATTCATTGGTGGCAGGGGATGGTAGCCGCATGATTATCTTTCATTACATAGGTACCTACATTAAATTAATGTCGATTTATAAATAATAGCTAAATTAATGGGCCAGTATAATCTTATCTATGAATGGGCCGCTATAGTATTAGGGCAAGCCTTTATCAAAGAGGAAGTACTTATACAACTTAGTCAACCACGATACGATACTCAAGTGGGGTTGGAGGAGCTAGCGGCTAACCCAAAGTGAGTCCGTAAGGTAAGGTGGGGTAAGACTAACAGACGGGGCAAGACTAACACTGTCTATTATCTTGATACGTACCTATAGTTTAAATACGAAATTCTTCCAGTCTGTAAGATAGAACAAACGTAAATGTTCTCGGCTAAAACACACACATGTCGTTTCTTCAAGTGCATATCGAGATAATAGACAGTGTTAGTCTTGCCCCGTGTGTTAGTCTTACCCCACCTTACCTAATGGAATTTTTTTAAGACATTGATAGCTAGCATGTGACATGTGCTCCACTCCACGTGATATTTCCATTATAAATTAATTCTATATGTATCGTAAGATTGATTGTATTACATAATGTTTCAGTTTCAGTATATTCATAGTAGTTTTTGACATAATGTCTGTGCTGTTATGTACTTCGATGCGAAGTTTTGTAAAAATTAACAATGGTATAATCTGTTGTTTGACCACATTCCGATTAGAGAGTATAATCTATGGCTTATTATAACGAGCTGACACATGCGTGTTCGATTCCCCTCGTTATTCGACGAATATTTGGCAAAATGTTCGCGTGACTTTAAATCTTGCAAATGACTGTCGTCACTACATATTAGCCCGTATTTTCTAATCTTAATGTAAACAATCGAACAATGGTTGCTTCGTAATCGCTTTAAATAATGTCCACTTCAACAAATCAAGCACTAAACGAGGGGAACAATAAAGTACGTGTTTGCCGCTTAGACAATCGTGCACGAATGCTCGTGATTTTTCCTCATTTGCTTCGTCATTCTGCGAATGTGTACAAATGTGTTAAACTCTATGACAATCCAATCGAATTCGAAATGTCAGTCAGATTACATGATATCATCTGTCATTGTCACATTGTCAGTCAGATATTTTATCGAGTGAGAGTATAAAATATTGAATTTCGTTGAATTTACTAAATTAAGTATGTTCTTAAAATAAGATTCTAGAAATTATGTCCTGATAATTTAAACATTTCACCTTCTAGCTTTCCTTATTAAATTATTTTATAGATCAATGTTTATATACGGGTAATTTGTTATTGTTTAACTCATAATTATTGTTCTTTAGTTTATTTGAGTATTGTATTTCAGATACAGGTGAGTTTAGATCACATTTTTTTAAAAGAAACTCATATGAAATATAATTTAACCACGCGCTTGATCAATACTTCTTTCCAATTGCCATTTTACAATTTTTCATAATTAACTCTATATAACTTGATTCATAATATTCGATGTTTCTTAATATATTGTCACTAAATGTACAATTAAAATAAATATATACTAGCTTATAAATTAGGATTTTGTATATTCGTTCTTTTTAAAAAAATATGATGAAATAATTGTTATGCAATATTATAGTTTAGTGGCCATGAGTACTGCAAGGTCCATCCTATTTAAGAAGGGTGTTTCGGCGTCGCCTAGCCGCCTACTAAAATATTTGTTTAATTAGCAATAACAGTAAATTTGAAAGCCAACATTAACCATTACATCATTCATCATTAAATTAAAAAATAAGTTATACTTAACAAAGCTTAGATTTGTAAATCTAAAATTATATACATAAGTGTATATGTAATTATATTTAACAGCAATACTATAGTATCATATGACTTATATATAATTATGTGTTCTTAAGCGAACTATCAATTAATATGGAATGCTTGTACAACAATAGACATGTTACTGAGTATACTTGTCAGAATATTATACCTTGCTAACATAAAATATAACCCATTAACTTCACCCCTATTTCAGGCCATGTCGCACATTAATGACTTAATTGGTACAGTCAGAGGGCTTCGACAGGTGATAGAGGCAGGAATCAAATTGCAACAAGAACATTCTAGAGTAATATGGAATAACTCCAGTATTAAACCGCTTGTACAAAGCTGCACCACTAACCCTTTCACATCTTTTAAACCAACGCCTGATGTTCCAAAAGATATTGTTGATAGAGCTTTGGTTGTGGCTCATGGATTTAGGCAATATGCAATCATGCACATTCCTATTCTTAATACTAATGCAGAAAAAGAGGTTGCCATGGATCAACAAATGCAAGATGAGATTGATCAGCTAAATAAGGAATTCGACAAGACATTTGAAACACTGAAAAGATCACAGACTGAAGTCACTAGGCCGAAGCAATCTCCGAGAGATGATGTGGTTGTTCCATTAGAGAAACTTAAGCTGCAAGCTGAGAGATTGAAAGCTAGTCAAATCAAGAGTATTTCTAAAGAAAATGAAATACCGGTTGCAAAGCGCTCTGAAAACGAAAGGATCGAGGTTAAAGTTTCAGTTCCTGAAACAGAATCACCAAAGGCCGGAGCTTTTGCCAGCGACAAGACGGGAAAACCAAAACCGGTTGCTAAGAAGAAGATTAGGGTCTCAGTGAGTAACATTAATTATGTTCATCCTTATATCTGAGATGGGTTTCATCTATGTTGTTAAAAGGTGTAGTGGGCAACCTCAGAATATAATGTAGACTTGAGTTCACAAAAATAAAGAGCATTGTAAACTGAAAATAATAACTATGCAACAAACCACGATGTCCTATGTAATATTTAAAATTAACGACAAGGTTGCAACTCCCGACTTTCTTACTTCGAAAATACTTCGCTTGTTTATTTATACTCGACTTTATTTGACACAGAAGTCTTTAAAGTGTGTATTCGTTGTATTGTTTCAGTTAAGTTCTAATTCTAAGGCTCGCGTGGTGCCGTCTTCTCGTATTGGCCGCATGATATCTTTTGGGTCTTTGGCAGCAGGCTTGGGAGTGGGTACTGTGGCCCAGTATGCCAGAAATACCTTGCAATCCGTCACAGGGCGTGTCGATGATTCGGCTAATACCTTTTTGTCTTCTGCTAATGCTGAAAGAATTGTGGATACATTATGTAAAGTGAGAGGTAAGTCAAGGTCATTTTTGATAGTGACATAATTATGTATATTTTTGATATGGATATTTCTAGGCAATTAAATACGTGGATAATTCTGACAAATATGGTGTCAAATGTTCACAATTTTTTCTCCTATGTACCTTTAACACGGGATATATATTACGTATGTATATATTTTTCAGGTGCAGCATTAAAACTTGGTCAGCTTTTGAGCATTCAAGATGATGCATTGATATCACCTGAACTACAGCGTATATTTGAGCGAGTGCGTCAGTCAGCTGACTTTATGCCGAATTGGCAAGTGGAAAAAGTAATGAGTTCTCAATTGGGGCCGGATTGGAGGGGACTTGTGCAGCATTTTGAGGAGAAGCCATTTGCTGCTGCATCCATAGGTGAGTGAGATTACAGAGCAACATTCTCAAGTGTTTCAATGATAGTTATCATACGTAACATCAATTACATAGCCTTTTAAATAATACTTGCTTGTAGCTAGTCATTTTTATGATTCCTTTTTAATACCTTGGCATAAATTGACTTTGCTGTTTATGGGATTACATAAAACTAATGTACTCAATTTGAGTAATATCTCAATTAAGAAAACTTGCTTTAATTATATTTTAATATTTTTGATATTGAATTGTTTAATAGGTCAGGTACACTTGGCTCTACTGCACAATGGTCAGGAAGTAGCCGTGAAGGTCCAATATCCTGGTGTTGCAAAGGGAATTGATAGTGACATTGACAACCTTGTTGGAGTTCTTAAGGTATGTATTGATGATTGATGATGATATTGATTATAATTAAACATTAAAAACAAATAACTACATATTTAGCTTGTAATTGATAAATGTCATTTATATTTGCTTTTTACTTAAGACCATAACTCGTAAAGCAATACATTAATTTAATAACACTTTTCAGGTGTGGAATGTGTTCCCAAAAGGAATGTTTATTGACAACATTGTCGAGGTAGCGAAAAAAGAGTTGGCATGGGAAGTGGATTATATTCGTGAAGCTCAATGTACCAAGAAATTTAAGCAATTACTCGCGCCATACCCAGAATATTTTGTACCGGATGTTGTAGGTAAATCACAACCTAATAAACATTGATTCAAATGTAAAAATTCAGACCAAAAAGTATAATAGACTCAGTCTTTAGAACAAAAAAGTGACGTTATTTATTTCTTCTTTTTACGATGTGACATAACCTGACAGAGTACCAGGAAACGTAATTTCTTAATTACGTTATTTATTTAGACTGCTTTTTTGTTCCTAAGGCGGAGTCTATATTCTAAATAAGTTTGATATGTAATTATCATTATTATTTCAGATGAATTATGTGCTGCTGAAGTGATTACTACAGAACTGATAGATGGCACTCCTCTCGATAAATTATTCGATTCTGATTACGAAACTCGAAAAGACATTGCCTCAAAGATAATGCAACTTTGCCTTCGAGAGATGTTTGTTCTACGTTGTATGCAAACAGACCCCAATTGGGCCAATTTCTTCTATAACACGCATACTAAGCAGGTAGTGTAAATTGTTTTTTACCGAGCTACATAAGAAGAGTAATGTTTTTCGAGAGTATGTATGTATTGTATGTATGTATGTCCATTGTTTTTGGCACTTTCCATTGACTAAACTGCTTAAACACGCCGTACGGTCAAGAAAACGTGCCATGTACAAGAGGCCTTCCTAAGGGTGACATAGAAAATTTTCCCAAAATACCCCTAACAATTTTTATTAGCCGTTTTTTTTTTAATGATTACTAGTTCCTTTACCTAGTTACTGAAACTACACTGCTTATATTATTACAGGTTATTCTCCTAGATTTTGGTGCCACTCGAGAGTACTCGAAGGAGTTTATGGATCAGTACATAGAGATTATAAAGGCAGCGTCAGACGGAGATCGAGAAGCGATACTGCGAATGTCACGCGATATGAAATTTCTCACTGGCTACGAATCAAAGGTGATATTATTATTATTTTTTTACCTTTTTTACCATTACATCAAATACTCTTTGTAATAATATGAAAAAAAAAAATGGTAACTTTTTCATTTGTGCCACCTTTTTAGACAAGTTAGAGAAAGTCCATATAAAACTTTTTGTTTTAGCATATGTTTGTTTTATGCATAAAGCCATGCCTCGTCTTTAATATAAGCAATAATTTGCAGATAATGGAGGAGACTCATGTTGATACGGTAATGATCATGGGTGAGGTATTTACCAGTGACACGGAGGGTGAATTTGACTTTGGTGCGCAGAAAACAACTCGCAGAATACAAGCACTCGTCCCCACCATATTGACGCATAGATTGTGTCCCCCTCCAGAGGAAATTTACTCGTTGCATAGAAAACTCTCTGGAGTTTTCCTACTCTGCTCCAAACTCAAGGTCAGGCTAAATTGTCGCGTCATGTTCCAAGAAATTTATGACCAGTATAAAAGCAATAGCAGCTTTACGCATTCATAGATTTGCAATACACTGAACGCTATTAAGAATATGAAACAATATGTCACAGACAAGGGATATATTGGGGCATTATTTATATTGCCCAGACATTATAATGAAAAATCTAATCGAGCCAAGGGATAAATATTAAACAATTATTTGAATTTCATTATAAATCTGTTCGCATTCTGTACACAATGATTATTTTGTCCTTCTTCATTGGTTAAAAATGTACCTCTAATATTCTCATTATCATTTATTACTAACAGGACCTAATAACTAACTAACAGTCCCGCCTTAGTCCTACTCGAAGTTTGTTACAATGTCAATGGGCGGCAGGGGTTGGTGGCACTGTCAGCTCGTTTGCTATCTTAATACCATAAAAAATCCTTACTTTTTTTGTAGTATAGCTCAATAGTTCGTTTTTTCTTGGCTGTTTTTTTAATTCATTAATTTCTAAAATAGTCCGGTCATCTTACTTTTAGACCATTTCGCTTGATTTCACTCTGCATTAATTATATTCAGTGGGAAATGTGAATGATGCCAAATTAATCACTTGTTCCACGACATACATATGCCATGAATAAGTAAGCGGTAATATTGTTGCTTAAATAGGGTATAAACGAAACGAATAAACTTACTTATAATTAAATTAATTATTAATTATTGAAAACTATTGTTTGAATAAGTTACAGTAAGCTACAATAGATTGAGCTTAAAATTCCGGCACTGTGGATGTCTTTTGCAATATAATATAAACTTACTTATATGTCATGTATCAAATATATTTTTTTGTTGTATTGTTTGTACTAAATATTTGGGAATTACAGTAAATGTTCGTAGTATCTTAGACAAAATTACGTAAGTGCATTTCTGTGAAATTTATGTTGCATTTAATTATGGATTAGTATATAAATACAGTTTCTCAGAACAAACTGTGTATTATGAAATTACCGATCAAAGTAATAGGTTATATAATGAATATTTTCAACGATGAAGTCAAATTATATACCAACATTAATGATTTAAAGAAGTTTACCTTACAAAAACAATTTACCTTCGTTTTCTTACGTTCAAAAGAATCAGTTTACGTGTGTGAATCCGTTTCTTTTCTGAAATAGGTACTTTATTTTTGTTCTACACTTTATTCGCTTACGTATTTAAGTTTGAAATAGTTCAAAGAACATACATAAATACAAAATAGCTGAAAAAGTATTGCTATTTCATGTGTATGAATGCTCCTTTGTACTATTTTACACTAATAAGGACACTGACTTTTCTTATCGAAGTAATAATGGAATAATTTCGAAAAGTTTATTGCGAATTTGAACACATTATTGTCTTAAGCCGTCCGAACACGTCCCGATAAGTCATAACGAGTAAGTTGCCAAAAAAGTAGAATGATCCTATAGCTGTGTCATGGACACGGCTTTGTGTTGTACGTGAATACGTTTATGTTACGGATGTATTTTTAATAAAATATTTTTATTTATGTATTTACGCCGTTAAACAGTTTTTTCAGTTCCACTGCGCACGTTTTTTCACTGTTCTCGTTTATTATAATTAATTCTTTGATCCTTTGGCTATCCAGTGGTTTAATTTATTTTTGGATGTAGACGATAGATTTGAAATTACAACACCAAACTGTATCCCCCAATTTTTTCATCATTATGTTTTTGAAATACTCGTATCAAATTTAAAAACTTATTCACGTCGACAACCAAGGTTTTAACTTCTCATAAAATTATGCTATATTATATTAAATAATCTTTTTAAAGCACACTAGTAATGAGTTCATTTAAATTTTTAGGTTAACCTTAAATATTATTACTAAAGTTACTAATTATAATTAGGGAAAGTTCAATCTGCCTGGATCAGTGGACTTAGGGTATTATGAAGATTAAATAGTTTGGTATATTTGTCTACTTCTACTGTATAATAAGTTCTAATTTATATAATAATATTGATATTCATAATTATTAAAATATCTTAAAAATGTTTTGTGTCTATAAACACTAATGATTATGGTAAATATTAAAGTTAGTTTTAGAAGAGCAAGGATAAATTTTAGTTTTAAATCCGGAAGCACTCATGGACATCTGAATTGACGCACCTGTACTTTTATTTTTAAATTACGAAATTAGAAAAAATTAAGGCTATCGGTCATAAATAATTTTAGACTATAGGCCATGAATAATTTTAGACTATAGGCCATGAATAATTTTAGATTATGGGTCATGAATAATTTTAGGCTATGAATGCAGAGTGTCTTGATTCCAGTGTCCGGGAGTGTATTAAGTAATGAAAAAATAACTTAACTTTTAAGTTTACAAATTTTGTTTAAAATGAATATAATAATTATGTAAAATATCATAGTAAACGTTACTTACACGTCGTTTACAAATGCTTTATTGTTTTAAATAATAGAATGATTGGAAATGAATGCACGATTTGCTATAATAGTGGTACTTAAGACGTATATTTTTAAACCAACATTTCGGCCCAGTGCAATAATAATGAAGTCGCAAAATGGTGTATAAAGTATTACTGTCAAAATGTCAACTTTTATTCTGTCTAGAAATTTTGCCTGACATCTTAGTAGTGTACACTTGGCAGAAATATTGGTGCGCGATACGTCTTGTATACTAGTATTGTAGTAAAATAATTTATTGTAGTAAGTTATGGTAAGTTGAAACTTGATTGGCTGCGGAATGCAGTTATGTCGAGTATTTAGTCTGTCGTATACAAATATAATATTTGTAACGAGAACAGTCTTATAATACTTTGCTGCTGAAAATGACACAAGACAATAAAATCATTTTCATCATAGTATAATGTTAAAAGTTAGTACTTATTTAATAATATAAACTACTTAGGTACGTAACGTAATAAATATTTATTAAATTAGGCTTATTATTATAATTATTAAGGTAACACTGGGGTGGTCAGCTCAGATAATAGTTGGATGAAATGTTAATAGTTAATAACTATTATTATCTTACGTATTACTGTAATATTTTATTATTATAATAATAAACATTTAATTTATCGTAATTATTGTGAATGGTAATGTTTTGTATTTTTCAAGTGTCATTCTACTTTGGTGACAGCAATTTTGTTTGTTTTAAAATAACTATAATTTAAGTTACATTATTCAACAGTAAAATACCTTTGTTCTTTGTTGTTAGATATTTAACCTTTAGTAATACTAAATTATTTCGGTAGTTAGGTACTTAAGCCTTTTTCAACCGCTAAATGATTAAATGTCTAGAAATGGGCTAGCAATACAGAGCGTCTATCCAAATGCCCTTCCCTTCACGCTCTCGCCAAACGCTGTTTTCAAAGTGTATGGGATTGATATTAAAAAAAAATGGCGTCGTTTCTGTGATTCCCAGACATTTTGAACATAGCGTTTGGCGTGAGCGTGTAAAGAAAGAGCATTTGGCTGAAAGCAGACAGTCTTTTTATTAGAAATACGAATTCATTTCAACTGTTCTTACTTACTCTGTCGCCACTTTCCGCTTGGCTCTTCGTTGATGAAAATCCATGTATGCTGTATACGTGCGAGTTAGAAGTAGTCCGTATTGGCTTCGCAACGCTCGTGTTGAAAGCCAGGCGTATAAGTGTACTGTGTTGGTTGTAGAGGTGTTCGCAACGGTTATATATCAAAAACACGTTATAACGTTAC